>JAQZBX010015819.1:0-37141 GCA_029593785.1 Cabassous unicinctus
ATCACTTCTTAAATAGAATAAAACTCCCCAGGTAAGTGCATTTAAAAGAAAATAATAATTTTAAATAAGTAAATTTTAAATACTTATTATATATTAGTCCACTTATAGTGAACTAACTGGAATGCTGGCCAGACCGGATCCTGAACAATGATCAAAATTAATCATGCAGTCTGGAAAATAGTGACAAGTATCCGAATGCCACATTGAAAACAGCAGCATCTGCTTAATAGCATGTGCCCATTCAACATTGATGCATAACAGCACTAAGATAGGAAATGTTTTTGCCTGAAATTGAAATAAGTGTCTGATTAATTTCTTCAGGGGGTAGGGGTGGGGTGGGAGCAACACAAAAAAATATGAGCTTTAAAACTGAAGTTGTTTGAAAATTGTTAAGAATATAATTTCTTCATTTTTGAGAAAAGCAAATGCTATTAACTTTGGGTTTTCTGGTTATAAATACATACCTACGTTTGATTCAATTTCCTAAGTATCCATAGAGACATTTAGACAAGCTACTGTTAGGCAAGATTTAACTAATTATTAAAGATGAAGCATCAAACTATATATAGGGAAAGAACTAATGCTAACCTTCTGCTCTATCGTTCTATCCTCTAAATGATGGATTAAATGTACAAGTTGTATACTAGGCAATGAATTAAATGCCTATGTTTCAGCCCAATTAAACTTCAGAAACAAAAAATAATTCACCGATTTTTCCTCTAAGCACAAATTTAATTCACAATTGGTAAATTTGTACCTTTCCTGTACAGTCAGTCAGTTCTGCTGTGATGCAACATATTTCACTTCTAAAATTCACTTCAATATGCAAGATCACACAATAAAGATTATAGGGCTTATGAGAGAAATGAGGCTTGGGACATAACACTCAAACTTAATCATTGACACATAAAACAAAAAACGATAGGAGCCTAATAAAGATGGTAGGACACTTTTACACATGTTAAATGCTTAATCTATGCATAAATACGACAACAGGCATAACCATGTTACTTTGGGGGAAAAAAAACAACCCAAAAAACCCTGAAGTTTGCTGCTTGTGGAAGTGGGCCTCAGAACTTGTTGGCAGAAGCAGGGTAATCTGATATGAGAAGGAAAGGTGTAACCCCAGATATGGGTGAGTGAGGCTTATAATAGAGGTGGCAAACTGTAGTAACAGATGGATGTTTGAGGTGTTTGTGTTTCGTGTATTCCTACGTAGCTTGGTTCGGATGCCTGCAGTTTTCTAAGTTTACCTAGTGTTTCTCTGAAATGAAATTGCCCATAAATAAACACAATTCACATTATATTCAAATTTTTCCCTAATATATCAATCTGCATTTTCAAAAAAAGTATTAGAGCAAAACCGAATCAGAATCTCTGAAAATATTAATTATGCATTATATATCTACTATGTCACAAACCTGCTCTGGCAAAATTCTTAATATTTATAGAATATGCTTCTGCTGAATAGCCTTTTCCTTACTCTGTAAAGATTTTACTGGGGAAAGATTTGATAGGAGTTCACACTTTTGCGTTCTCAAGGACACTTAGAAGCTGTCCTATATAAGGATAACTATTTGTCAAAATCTTTACATAATAACTCCCTAAAGATATATTTAAAAATTTGAATCTACTAAGATTAATCAAGTAATATTTATGAGGAAATAGTTAATTTTAATTAAGTAGATACCATGTGCCAGGAACAGTTACACTTTGTATATGCATCATCTCATTTATTGTTCACATTAGGCTTACGTGTTTGTTCTGCTAATATACCCATTTTATAGAACTGGAAACTATAGCTTGAAGTGGTTAAGTAATTTCTCTAAGCTCATATAGCTAATAAGTGGAAGTCTAATTATTTTAGTATACTGACCTGAGCTCTTTAATGCCACTCACTTATACTTAATTTAAAATTCCTGACATAAGAGATTTAAGGCACTCCCTTAAATCCAAATGTTAAAATCTACCAAAAGAAAATAAGAAATGAAGAGTTAGCTTTTCCAAAATGTTATTGTTTGCCAAATGTGAAAAGAGGATTCGCCTCATAAAAATCCTTCCAATGCAAATCTTTGAAAAGTCGCGGTTTATATCAGGAGTGAAGTCAGTTTCTCTGGCAACTCTATATAAGCTTACAGGGAGATGGGAAATTTAAAATTCAATTGCTTTTACTGTCTCCCTCCTCAGCTCATAAGTTCTATATAGTAGAGTATCGTGACTATTAACTAATTTTTTGACCTCTGTATCTTTTTGTGAGGTTTTAATTTGTCTTCTTAGAGAACTTAATAGGCCACATCTAGTAATATTTAATCTTTAACCTTACTTTACTTCAGAGGAAAAGATATTCATAGGTCAAGGATCTACTTGGGATTGGAGTAGGGTGGGAAAAAGAGGACTGCAAAATATATAAACTATTCCAGATTGGTAAACTGGTCATCTAACAGGGGATCTTTACTTATTACCTATTATTCTATGAAGCTGAACAAAACTATAAACTCTTTTCTGATATGTGCAGTAGACTCCTGATTAAAGCCACTTAAAAAAAAAAAGCAGCCACTTAAAGAAATATGCCACCTCCCTCGAACAGCATCATCTTCAAAGATAGAGGGGCAGCAGGAGTGAGGAAAGCAAATGTAGATTTGAGCTTTTGGTTTGCTGCCCAAGATATATTTCCTCTTAGGTTACTAACTCCCAACCATCAGGTCTTACTTTGCTCTTTATAAGGCTTCAGGCTGCTATTGCTCCAACCCTTGCTCAACCCCATTAGGTACCACTTTAAAAAATCCTGTATTATTATTTTATTTTATTTTTATTTATTTTTTGCCTTTGTTTTGGCAGAGGTTTTGGATTGCAGAAGGGTTACAACTGTGGCAGGGAGGATCACTGGTGCAGGGTACGGTAATGGGGTGATGTATGAGGAGGGGTGCACCTGGGATGTGCCTTTATGGAATTTGAATATGTTCAAGTGGTTAGGGGTGTTATCTTGGTGGGTGGAGACCTACCCAATAACCAAAAGAATATTGTATTCCCATCCTGGGAAGTCCTTCCACATCTTCTAATAGAGCAGCAAGAATCCCCAAAGTACATGGGCAGTGCCTAGCCAAAGAGGACAGACCAATATATCAGACCCTTGATATTGATGATTGTACTTATGAAACTTGTTCTTGTGAAATTGAAACTTAGACTAGTATTATACACTGCCTAAGAGTTACCTCCCGAAAGCCTCCTTGTTGCTCAAATGTGGCCTCTCTCTCTAAGCCAAACTCAACATATAAATGCACTACCTATCCCTGTTAGTGGGCCTTACCTTGGAATATATACTCCCCAATATATCAGAGTTAGCTTTACTTATAATTTCCCTACATGTGGCTCTTCTGCCCCTTTTATTTGAACCTATATTTAGCACATATTAAATATATGTCCCAGATACTTAAATCTTCAGTGTGTTAATATGCCAGTTGAGCCCTGAATCTCAGCAGAGTTGTGACACCTACTCTCCAGTTCATTGGATTCGCCCAGGACAACTAACAAAAGAATGATGATGGACAGCACCCATCCCAAAAAAGAGTATCCACAACTTCAAGCAAGACAATTCCATCCATCTGCCCCATGGGATCTAAGACCCCTCTCAGTCAGAAACTGGGCATCACCATCCCCAAATCCTCAAGATTGAAAAATGAACAAACATAAGGGGGTAATGCAACTATGAGCTAAAATAGACTTGCTAGCATTGGAAGTATTTTTAATATAGATGTAAAGGCAGTGGCCACCATAGGTTCTGAGGGGAGGGAGGGGGAAGAATTGGTGTAACATGGGGCATTTTGGGGACATTGGAATTGTCCTGCATGACATTGCAATGACAGATACAGGCTGTTATACATTCTGTCAAAACCTATAAAATTGTGTGGGGCAAAGTGTAAACTATAATGTAAACTATAGTCCATGGTTAGTGGCAATGCTTCAATATGTGTTCATCCATTGTAACAAATGTGCCACACTAATGATGTTGTTAATGGGGAAAGGTTTGGGAGGGGTCAGGGGTGAGGTATATGGGAGTCCCCTATATTTTTGATGAAATATTTATGTAATCTAAAGCTTCTTTCAAAATAAAATGAAATAAAAAACAACACTGTAGGTACTCTGAAGCCCAGGTGTCAGAAAGTGTAGTGACCTTTACACAGGGCTGCCAGATTTAGTAGATAAATATAGGATGCCCAGTTACATTTGAATTTCAGGTAAACAACACACTTTTACCTGAAATAAAGTACAGTATGAGTACATACTCATGTACATGCCAAATATTGCATAGGACATACTTATGCTAAAAAAGGTATATTAGTTATTTATCTGAAAGTAAAATTTTACTGGACATCCTGTATTTTTTATGGGCACCATACCTTTATAGTCAATGTATTCCTAGAAGCAGACATCTTCAGCTGAGCCCACTAACAGCCTTAGTTTAAGGCAGTAGGTCTTCTGCAAAAAGCCATTTGTCATCTTTTTAAATTAATTGACAAAGATAATTGATAAAATGTTTGCTTCGGGCTTCAGTCCAGGAGCAGGAATGTCCTGAGAGAATGGAGGTCTGCATCCTCAATTACTGCCTAACCTCCATAGAATAGATAAAGTCAGGGCTAAAAGGATTTTTTTAACTTCTTCTCAAATTGAAGATAGATTCAAAGATTCTTTACATATTCATTTATGAATGCCTATTTATATGTGAAATTTACAATTACATATTACTTGATTTTTTTTTTTTTTTTGGTTGTGAGCAGCACACATGTGCTGATAAATTTGCTTAGCAAATAAAGAACAAAGCCTTAATGTGTGGTAACCAGGACAGGTGAGAATTTTCAATTCAGCTTGGATTTGGCTAAGCCTGTTGCTCCTAAATGTCTCTTTTTGAGACTTTTCAAACTCGAATTTCCAAAAATATGCTTTGCATAATGAACTTCAGAGAACCCATTCTTCATTTATGGCATTTTTTTTTCATGCGATAAAGCCCACAAAGCTATCTTTAATTATTACTGTATAGGATATCCCGTCATCTTTAATTATCACTGCCGAACGGTTGCAAAATCAAATACTGCTGGCAATCAAGAGTCATTATACAATAGCATGATTGCATCTGTTCATATTAACAGATAAGCACAGAAAATCAAAACAGTGTCTGATTTAACCACTAAAACTGTCTGAACAAAATATTGTATCTAGCGCTCTTAATATCTTGCAGTGACTTTGATCTGATTAAAGTCCAAAGAAACATAACCACAGATGCAAATGTTCTGGTGTTTCTGAAATTAATATTGCTGAATTTCACTGGACTGAATTGCTGGAATCCTAGTGAAGCAGAAGTGATTATAGGCACAGTATAAACTTATGAGAGGAGGATATCTAAATCTCTGAGGCCGCAGGTGCAGGATTATAGCAAAACCCCACTGAAACATTCAGTGTTCTGTTTAAATACCCCAGTACAAAATTAATTAGGCAGTTGATCACATAATAAAACTATGATGGATGATCTAATGGAAACTAGCATCTCAGAGTCAATAACGAACTTGATTCTCTTATTAGATGCAGCTGATTTTCAGTTCTGCCATTTACAAGATTGTGTGTATAATAGAAGATGGAAAAAAAGATGGGAGATTTCTATTTTGAAAATGAGAACTCAGTTACAGTATTTATCTCTGTTGGAAACTATAATATGTAAGCAATGTAGAATTTGTAGATAGACATATCTGCGAGTAATCTCTAAGATACTTGGCTGAAAAGCACATCAAAGAACAGGGAAATAATGAGACAGACTCCAGCTGTTGGATTCCTACAGCTTTTGATTTGTGCTCTACTAGAAACTCCAGGTTTTGATCCTGTGTTGATTATTTCCATGGTACTGAAGTTGATTTGTGCATTATTTAAAAACAGACAGTAGGCAGCAAACAAGGAAGAGTTTGCAAACTACATCTTAAAAGACATTTTGTTTCCGTCTTGTCATATATTGCATTCCATTTTGGGGGCTCTGTTGATGTGCTTGGCTACCTGTGGTGAAACACACACTAAAAGTGGAGAAGGTGCAGAACAGAGCTCATTAAAGATTTTAAAAATGCAACTAAAGTGACCATGGGATTCTGGGACTAGAGGATATGCATGTTCCACATGTACCATGTTGATTTTCAATTTTATAGAACTGTGGAAATTATTACAAGAGGCTGAGGGCACCTGCCCACTTTTCAACCAGAATATTTCCTCAAGGCAGATACTTTATAGTTAAAATTTACTTAAAACTCCTTCGGCCCTAGGCATCCCCTCTCTGGGACCCACGGCTTCAGGTTGTCCTTGCTGAAAAGCCATCAAATGTAGTCAAAGATTATCATTATTTCTTTCCTTAAAACATGTTTCATTTCCTAATTCGCAAACAAGAGGAAATTTTACAAACTCATTAACATGATTTTCTGGAGAATTCTTCCCCAAACTGTTTTTGTGTTCTAGTAATAACAGAATAATGTCTGCAGAGTAAGAGCCCATGGTTTCTGGTGCTATTAAGCTTGGTGGTATGTTATTTTTCCTACTCTCAATTTCCTATAAGTCAAATGATGTCCAGAAACCAATGTTTTTTTGTTTGTTTTTAACTTTTTTTTTAAGCTGGATTTCTTTTGGTTGGGTCCAGGATTATAGATGGTGACTTGTTGTTTTGGTGGAGTGTAGCTTGGTATCACTGCCCAGGAGAAGAAAATCCAGCTGGCAAGTGGGCTTCTTGATTTATTTATTTGTGAGTAAGTCCCATCCTTTGTTCATCCCTTCTTTCGTTTCTTCCTCATTTTGTTCCTTATTTTGTCACCTTCTATTGATGCAGGCACAAAACCAAACAGACATACCCATAAATGCAAACAAATTACTGGACCAGCTACTTTCAGGTTTAGTGAAAGAAATTATTTAAGGGTTATTTTTAGGCAAGTAATCAGAACTGATCAGCTTATGTGACTCAGAGAGAGAGAGAGCTCAATAATCAATGCACAGTTCTCAGAGTGTCTTGGAGACCACTGTTTGAAATAATGACCTAACCTCCTCCTTATCAATAATCAGTTTCTCCCTCCTCATTTAATCCCTCTTGCTTAGGTTGCCAATATACAGTGCTTGGATGCTTTCTTAATAAATAAAATATGTGAGAAATACAAGGAAGTTTATGGGCACAAGCCACGAATATTTGGGGGTTACAGCTGTGTTTGGGCTTAGGTAAAATCCAAAAATTATAAGACTATTCCCTATCCTCAAAGAACTTTAAATCTAGCTGAAGTCAGTAAAACAAGTCAGAGTTGTCAAACAAAAGCTGAAATAAACTAAGCAAATTCTGAAACTTTTGAAGAACACAATAAAATATCATGGGATTAAATGGAAAATTATTTGTTCCAAGAAGGTAGAATTAAATGCAGATTAATATAATTTTAAAAACCTCATATAAGTGATTGAAACCTATGCTGAGCTGAGGAAGAGAAATAAATTTAAATATCTTCCAAAAAAGCAGTAGAGAAATCCTCTGAATTATTGTGTCAATCTTGATACAATAGATAATTTTAAAAAGTAATTTGTTATTGCATAAGAAATGTTATTTTTAGGAAGAAAACATTATAAAATGCAGAAAAGAAAAAAGAAGAAATAATCTCAATATTGAAAGAGGAAATCTCACATTATTTGGTATATGTTTTCCTGGGGGTAATATATATATATTTATACATATAGTTTGCAAACACAGAGAAGGTATTAGTCAGGATAGGCTAGATTATGCTATAGAGACAAATTCCCAAATTTCATGGGCTCAACACACAAACGTTTCTCATTCACATCATATGGCTAATGCAGTTTGGCAAGGGTTCTGCTTCCTGTAGTCAGAGTCTTAGTATGTTGGAGGCTCCGCCATACGCTAGCTGAGTTGTTTCAAACACATGACCTCCTACTTGCTGTGATGGGGTGAGAGTAGACAGGAGGTTCATGCAGGATGTTTCTATGAACCAGGCATGAAAGTCACTTATATGACTTCTGTCACATAGTCCGAAATTTACTGCAAAATAAATGGTCAAATGTAGTCTTTCTATATGCTCAGGAGGAGTAAATGGAAAAAGGATTTAGAAATAATACAGACTGGTCTTTATCTCCTCCTACTTAAACAGTTTTGGACAAAATTTGGATCATTCTGTTTTACCTTGATTTGAATTAGTGAATTGTGATTATACATTTTAAATGTTTGCAGAATTTTCATTGTTTAAATAGTCCACCTTCTATTCAATGTCTTCCTTATTGTCGGACATTGAAATTCCACATAATTTTATATGTTAAATGTAATAGCATAAGGTAGTTACTTAAGAGTGTGGTTTATCTGTCCAAAGGTTCTATATTTGAAATCTTTGATTGCTTTCCTTACCAGCTCAATGATTGTGTGCATTCACATAAACAATATTTGTTTAGATTAAATTACCTATTAAATTGAGACATAATATCCACCTCATTTACTACTTTAAGTAGTAAATAAGATAATAGAAGGTGGTTAGTCCATGGATTGCTATTGATAGTGTAATCCCAGCAACAACGTTAGTACTGGTAATATTTATGGTAGTAGTGGTGGTGGTTTCTTGTGTTTTCCTCAGTTCACAAGTACCTGTTGTTGCATGGAGCTCCTATATGAACACAAACATAGAGACTGCGGCTGAGAAGTTTTCTTCCAACTCAACAATTTTGATGCTTCCATGAAATCTTGCCACAATTTAACCTTGAACAGAAGGATCATCTCTATTGCTAATGCAGCCCAAGGGGGGTTTTGTGATGGCTCATATTTGGAAGGAATCTGAACTATGGAAAAGTACTATGATTATATATTGTACTCGTGCTGTGCTGTTCCTACCATGGCCATCTACTGTCCTCTGAGAGAGGAAATGGACTGCTATCTGGTATTTTAAAGCAAACAAGCCCTGAATTACAAAGGAATTTTTATAATCACATTTACCATAGCAGTGTTTATAATAGTAAAAACATGGAAACAATCTAATTGATCATTAGTAGTAGATGAAGTAAATTATGGAGCACAACATTAAATAAAATAAAATATAGGCATATAAAAGGAAAAACTTGGTTTGTATGTCATCCATTGATGAAGAAATATTTCTACAGCATAGTTTATTATTTTCTCAGTCTCAATTCTATTCCTGTGTTCTTCCTTACTGTCTTCTTTTGAATTAAGCGAATATTTTCTAGTATAACATTTTAATTCCTTTAATCATTTTTTCCACTATAATTTTTAAGTTATTTTATTGATGGTTGCTCTAGGGATTAACATGTACGTCTTATCAGATTCTACTTCAGGTTGATAACTTAATTCCAGTGAGATGAAGAAATGTTACTCTTATATTTCTAAATTCCCTCTTCCCCACTTTTGTGTTATTGGTATCATATGTAATATATCTATATATGTTACAAACTCAACAACTCATAATTCTTTCTTTGTATAATATTATGTCTTTTAAAGAAGCTGAGAGAAGAAAGAAGAGAAATATGTATTTATAGAGTTTGTTATATTAACCTTCTTTTTACTATTGGAATTGCCTTTATTTCTGTGCAGTGGAGTTACTTTTTGGACTATTAAAAATAAATCTGCCATAAGCATGCAGGTGTAAAATGGTAGAGTTGGAAGTTTTACCGATTGCCCTCTCCAATAGAAAATGGAATGAGCTGGATAAAGGGATTGGAATTAGCTAGGTGGTAACCCTGGAACCAGATTGGAAATTTATAACAACTACATGAATGGCAGTCAGGAGTTCAGCTTTTGTAAAGATGCACTTAAGTTACTTGGGGACATTTTGATCCTTAAGGGTCTTAATTTTTAAGAATTGTTAGGTGGGACCTGAACAGTGCCCAGTCTTGGACTAATTATTCCCCACAACTTTGGCAAGTCCCTTCTGCTTACCCTAATTGATGTCCCATGAATTGAGGAGATAACACTACTGCCAGCCCTGTGTGATGACTTCTTTCAGGTGGTTCTTTTCTCGGGTCTCTGGTAATTTCCTCAGAAACACTCACTGATCAGCACTCAGCTAAGTACCTAAGAGAAACCTTCAGCAAATCTCTGTTGTTCCCTCTGTATACAACTAACTCCCACTCCCCCCGCCCTACGTTCTGTCCTGCCGATTCTAGTTATTGGCTTGATCCTTTCAGAATCGCAGTTCTGTATCTTCATAGATGTAAGGGTCCATTTCTGAACTCTCAATTTGATCCCAGTGGTCAATCTGTCTATCTTTATGCAAATACCAAGCTGTTTTTTCCACTGTAGTTAAGTAATTTGCTCTAAAGTCAGGAAGTGAGAGTCCTCTAATTTTAATCTTTTTAAAGATTGTTTTGGCTATTTGTGGGCCCTTGCCCTTCCAAACAAATTTGATAATTGGCTTTCCCATTTTTTTCAAAAAAAAAGAAAAGGAAAACGAAAAAAGACTGTTGGAAGTTTTATTGGGATTGTGTTGAATTCATAAAACAATTGGGGTAAATCTGACATCTTAAAGATATTTGGTCTTCCAATGCATGAACGTGGAATTTCCTTCCATTTATTTAGGTCACCTTTGGTTTCTTCTAGCAATATTTTGTAGTTTTCTTGCATATAGGTTCTCTTTGTCCTTGGTTAGATTTATTCCTAAATATTTTTTTCTTTTAGTCGCTATTATAAATGGTGTATTTTTTTCTAACTTCCTCCTCAGATTGCTCATCAGTAATGTATAGAAATGCTACTGATTTTTGCATATTATAACTTGTACCCTGCCTCTTTTCTGAACTCATTTATTAGCACTAGAAGCTTTATTGTGGGCTTTTCGAGATTTTCTAGGTATAGGATCATATCATCAGCAAATAGCAAAAAGTTTTACTTCTTCCTTTCCTATTTGGGTACCTTTTATTTATTTTCCTTGCCTAATTGCCCTAGCTAGGACTTCCAGCACAATATTGAATTAACAGTGGTGACAGTGGACATCCTTGTCTTGTTCCCGATCTTGGCAAGAAAGCGTTCAGTCTTTCACCATTGAGTACAATGTTAGCTTTGGGTTTTTCATATATCCGCTTTATCATGTTGAGAAAGTTTCTTTCTACTACTTTTTGGCGTATTTTTATCAAGGCATTTTGTCAAATGCCTTTTCTGTGTCACTTGAGATAATCATGTGATATTCTTTCCTTCAATTTATTAATGTGGTATATTACACTGATAGGTTTTCTTGTGTTGAACCAGCCTTGCAATACCAGGAATAAAACCCATTTGATTGCGATGTAGAATTCTTTTAATGTGCCTTTAGATTTGATTATAAGTATTTTGTTGAGGATTTTTGCATCTATATTCATTAGAGAAATTGTTCTATAACTTTCTTTTTTTGTAAAATCTTTATCTGGTTTTGGTATTAGGGTGATGTTTGCTTCATAGAATGAGTTTGGTCGTATTCTCTCCTGTTCAATTTTTGGAAGAGTTTGAGCAGGTCTGTTATTAAATCTTCTTTAAATGATTGGTAGAATTCACCTGTGAAGCCATCTGGTCCTAGGCTTTTAATTTTTTGTAGTTTTTTAAATGACTGTTTCAATCTCTTTACTTGTGATTGGTTTGTTGAGGTGTCTTCTCTTTCTTCTAAGGTCAGTGAAACACATTGTTTATGTGTTTCTATGTATTTGTCCATTTTATCTAAGTTGTCTAGTTTAGTGGTATACAGTTGTTCATAGTATCCTCTTATAATCTCTTTTATGTCTGTGGGTTCACTAGTAATGTCCTGCCTTCTTTCTGATTTTATTTATTTTCATCTTCTTTTTTTCCTTTGTCAGTCTAGCTAAAGGTTTGATTTTCTTGTCTTCTCGAAGAACCATTGTGGCAGTATGAGATTATTTATGAATTCCAAAAAGAGAGATTATGTTTGTAAACGGGTCTGTTCCTCTGGGCATGTATTAGATTAGATTGTATTAGATTCAGCTGAGATGTCTTTGATTAAATTATGTTAAGATTAGGGCTTTGATTTGACCACATCAGTAGAGTGTAATTCAGTTTAGGTCTCCTCCCCCTTGGTGGGCATATATAAATGGACACTTACTCAAGAAGACACACAGAAGAAGGCACAGAAAGAAAGAGAGGTCCATAGATTTGGCAAAGGAGAGAACTTTGATCCTGTGGCCCCTGGAAGGGAGATGAGCCGTTTGCCTGATAGTTTGCAGCTGAAGAGAACAGAGCAGCTGAGCTGAGGAAGCCAGGAAAGAAACAAACCTTATGCTAGCCTACAGCTGAGATCAGAAGAAGCTGGGCCCATGGAGCCTTAAGAGGAAGAAGGAAGGAGAGACCAGGCCAGCCATCTTACTTCAACATGTGGCAACTGACTTGGGTGAGAAAGCACCTCTTATGGTACCTTGAGTTGGACTCTTTAGGGCCTTGTAACTGTAAGCTTTTACCCCAAATAAATACCCTTTATAAAAACCAACAGATTTCTGGTACTTTGCATCAGCACCTCTTTGACTAATAGAACCATGGTTTTGTTTTGTTGATTCTTTCTATTTTTTGTTATTCTCAATTTCATTTATTTCTGCTCTAATCTTGTTATTTCTTTCCTTCTTCTTGCTTTGGGGTTAATTTGCTATTCTTTTTCTAGTTCCTCTAGGTGTGCAGTTAGGGCTTTGATTTTACTTCTTCTTTTTAATGTATGCAATGAGGGCTATAAATTTCCCTCTCAGCACTTACTTCGCTGCATCTCGTAGATTTTCATATGTTGTGTTCTCATTTTCATTCATCTCAAGCTATTTACTGATTTCTCTTGCAATTTATTCCTTGACCCACTGATTGTTTGAGTATGTTTAATCTGCATATATTAGTGAATTTTTCCTTTTTTTATCTGTTATTATTTCCAGCTTCTTTCCATAATGATTGCAGTGTAGGTGGTTTGCATAATTTCAATGTTTTTAAATTCACTGAGGCTTGTTTTGTGACCCAACATATAGCCTATCCTGGAGAGAGGCCCATGAGCCCTTGGGAAGAATGTATATCCTGCTCTTTGGGCGCATAATGTTCCACATATATCTGTTAGGTCTAGTTCATTTATCATATTACTCAAATTCTCTGTTTGCTTATTTATCCACTGTCCAGATGTTCTATCCAATGATGAGAGTGGTATATTGAATCTCTGTTATTGTGGAAATGTACCTATTTCTTCCTTCAATTTGCTAGTGTTTGCCTCATGTATTTTGGGTTACCCAGGTTAGGTGTATAAATATTTATGATTATTTCTTCTTGGTAAATTTTCCCTGTTGTTAATATATAATGACCTCTTCATCTCTTATAACAGTTTTGCATTTAAAATCTATTTTTTCCAGTATTGATATATTGATATATCTACTCCAGCTTTTTTTTGGTTACATATTTCTGTGGAATATCTTTTTCCAAATTTACACTTTCAGCCCATTTGTGTCCTTGCATTTAAGGTGCGTTTGTTGTAAACAACATATTGATGACTCATTTATATATATGTATATATAATCCATTCTGCCAGTCTGTGTATTTTGATTGGGGAGTTCAATCCATTAATATTCAATGTTATTACTGTAAAGGCA
Source organism: Cabassous unicinctus (assembly GCA_029593785.1). Taxonomy (NCBI): domain Eukaryota; kingdom Metazoa; phylum Chordata; class Mammalia; order Cingulata; family Chlamyphoridae; genus Cabassous; species Cabassous unicinctus. The sequence goes on from JAQZBX010015819.1 coordinate 13,597, forward strand.
TTTCTTACTTCATCTGTTTTAACCTTTGGCTTTCCATTGTCATGTCTTACTTTTCAGACCTTTTACCCTTTAGTTATCCTTACCCATATCTTCATTTCTATACCCTTCTCCAAGCCTCTGTCTCTTGCCTTTTCCTTTTTAAGCCTGCAGCACTCCCTTTAGAATTTCTTGTAAGTCCCTTCTCTTGGTGACAAAATCTCTCAGTTTCTGTCTAGACTTTAAACTTATACCTTTTTTTTGTTTTTTTTTTTGAAGTTTCAGGAGCCAGGGAATGAACCTGGGACCTCATATGTGGGAAGCTGACACTCAACAATTGAGCCACATTGGTTTCCCTGAGTTTTGTTTGTTTTTTTTTTTCCATTTGTTTTGCTTGTTGTTTGTTTTTGTTTTGTCAAGAGGCACCGGAAACTGAAACTGGGATCTCCCATGTGGGAGGCAGGAGCTCAACTGTATGATCCACATCCGCTCCTCACACTCATTTTTGAAGGATGGTTTTGATGGATAAAAAATTTTTGGCTGGCAGTTTTTTTTTCTTTAAGTATATTAAATGTATCATACCACTGCTTTCTTACCTCCATGGTTTCTGATGACAAATCAGCACTTATTATTGAGTGTCCCTTGTATGTGATGAATTGCTTTTCTCTTACTGCTTTCAGAATTCTCTTTACCTCTGGTATTTGACATTCTGAACAGTAGGTGTTTCAGAGTAGGTCTTTTTGCACTTATTCTTTTTGGAGTCTGTTGTCCTTCTTCAATACTGACATTTATGTTTTACATAAGGGTTGTGAAATTTTCGACCTTTATTTCCTCAAATATTCTTTCTGCCCCTCTTTCGCTCTTGTCTTCTTCCAGGAAACTAATAAATTGTGTGTTTGCGTGTTCTGTGCTGTCATTCAATTCTCTGAGATCCTGTTCAATGTTTTCTATTCTTTTTTCTGTGTGTTCTCTTGTCATTTCAAGTTCAGATGCTGAGTTCTCAATTTCACTTATTTGTTTTTCTGCCATTTCAAATCTGCTCTTATATACCTCTAATGTATTTTTAATCTCATCCATTTGTCTTTCATTTCCATTAAGCTCTGTTACTTCTCTTTGCAAGCTTTCAAATTCTTCTTTATGTTCACCAGTGTCTTCTTAATATCCTTTATCTCCTTAGCCATATTTTCCTCCAACTCCTTGATTAGATTTAGGAGATTTGTGTGAACATCGATTCATTTTCTTAAATACTGTGTCTCATGAGGATTTTTTAATTTGTTACTTTGCCTGGGCCATATCTTCCTGTTTCTTAGTATGGCTTGTAATTTTTTTGTTGATATCTAGGCATCTGAGTATGTTGGTCTATTTACTCTCATAGTCAATTTCTCTTTCTAGCCAAGTGTTTTGCTTCATGGCTCTTCTTTGTCTTAGGGACCCTCTAATGGGGTTCAGACCAGATCCAAGGAGGCCTGAGGATATGGACATGAGAGACTCCAAAAAGCTTTTTCCTTTTTTCACTTTCCCAGCCTGCCAGCAGATACGTTCTCGAAAGGCTGCCTTCTACAGAGGTGACTCTTTACCCTGTGCTTGCTGGTGTTTCTGGTCCAGCTAGAGCCATGATTCAAAGCAGGGCCCTGCTGTCCAAACTCATTGAAGAGATATCACAATCAGCCCCCACTGCACCGTCCGTCTTTCCGGAGAGGAACATTTCTATTCCCCTCACAGGTGGCTGCTGTCAGCCCCTGGATTTACCGAGGCTGTTTGTCTCATAGGTGGAGAATGGATGTCATTCCCAGCCACAGGGGCGAGTAACTTATAACTTTCATTTTGTCCTCTTTGTCTCTCTGTCCCTCTCTCTCCTGGATGATGCGCATGTCACTCTTTTGGTCTGCAGAACCCAAAGCAGCTCCCTTGAACTGCTTTTGACCCTTCTTCATTGTTTTTGTAAGAGAGTTGAGACCTTCTGACATACACCAATGCCATCTTCCCATAAGTCTCTTCATCTGGCTTTTTAAAGTGAAGAAATGGAGGCAAAGGAAGATGTGGCAAGTGGTTGAGCCTGGATAATTACCCAAACATTCTGATGTAATATGCTGGGCTCCAAGTCACTGTTCAATGCATACTTCAAATGCAGCACCTGTATGTCATTTCTTAAAGCACTGCTTTGTTTGCAGATCCGTCTCTTCCTACTAGGCTCATATCCATTGAGATGGGGAATTCTGTCTTGTTTATTTGTGTATTCCTGACTGTAGCACAGTGTCTGACACCGAGTAAGCTCTCAATAAATTTTTTTTTAGAATTATAAATTAAATAAATGTAAAGTGTATTCATTAGACTCCTCCCGGCTAGTATCCAAATTTTCTCTGTCTTTCATGGCTGCCTATAATGCATATTTCTATGCAAAAAGGGTACTCTATAAATGTTAATGTATTATGTGAAATATAATAATACATTTCCTCCTCGTATTCATAAAAGTGGGTGTTTGTATCAGTCAGCTACCATTTCACAACGACTAATCCCAATCGTCAGTGATTTTGAAGTAACATCCATATTTTCTCTCTCACTTGTGTGGGGGTTGGCTGAGAGTTGGTTGCTTTGGGTCGGACTGGTTCCCAGGGTATTTGTTGAGTCCAAATGTATTTCTGTATCTCTCATTTTCCTGGGACCGGCATGCTTAAAAGGATGTGTTGGTTTATGAATAGTGCAGAAGCATAAGAGGATAAGCCCAACCGTGGATGCACATTTCAAGCCTTATTGATTAAAAGGCAGATAACTGAGCCCAACATCAAAGTGGAAGTGAACTCTTCGTCCCCAGTGGAAGAAACTGCAAAGTTCCATGGAAAATGGTGTGGATTCAGGGAGAGGTAAATAAGGGGTCAATAATTTAACCTATCATATTTGTAATGACCAAGCAAGAGCTAGAAGCATGTAGAAACACCAACAGCAAAATTTCACTTATGCCCATAAAGTACTGAAGTGGAAGTATGAAGCAAAATCCAAGCCAATTTTTATTTAATCACAGTTTTCCTCCATTCTTCCAACAAACGGTGGATAATGAATATTACAGTCATTTCTAGAGTAATCAACTGTGGTATCCCAAACAGAAGATTATAACTTCAGCTGGAAATTGAGCAGCAGGACTGTTTAAAGCTGAAAAAAAAAATCTCATTTCGCCTGCAAGTGATACTTTGCAATAAAGAGAGAGGGTAGGGGCAAGGAAATTAAGAAATTAGCAACATGAGCAGAATTGTATCCCAACAGAAGACTGTACTTGTCATTAGAGGAAGCATCAGAGAGAATGTGAATATCAGAAAATATGTGAGGTGAATGTGAGTGGTTTTGACCAGTAAACTACTGAAAGTTATATTTTGTATAAGAAATGGGAAGGTAGTAAATCTAAGAAATGAAAAGAGAAAAAAATAAAGACTTCCTTTTGCTTTACACTAGGAGCGTTCTATTTTGCGTATTTCTCTTTTAGTGTTTTAAGCCTGTGGCTTGGGTGATGCAGAACAATGTAGGGGCAATTATTCCATAGTTTTAGTCTTCAAGAATCAGAAACAGACTGTTCACCTACTCCTTCATAGGTGTGTAGTTGGTAGGTCCCATTCTCTCTTGAGAATGTCTGAGATCCTCTGACGGCACTGTCAATTTCTGAGTCTAAATGAGGAACAGAGAGCAAAGTTGAGACATATATTCATAGTATAAATAGAACACTGCATAGTCTCCTTAAAAATAAAATTATGAGGGAAAATGCCTCATAACGTAGCAATCTATCTGCAATTTCTAAACATTTCCCGCCAAGTTTTCTGCATTTTTCAAGCAATTTTCTTTATTTTCTCTCACATGAAATGACACAGATCTGCAATTTCTCACCTCTTTGGTTCAAATTGTGTGTCATTTTCTAGTGGATCAGGCATTTCCTGTTTTATATGTGCAAAAAGTGTGTGCACATTTATATAAACACACCCATATGGGACAAAAATATGAGCCTTGCCTTGACAAAACATTCTTTAGACCTACTTTAACATGAGATAATAGGTATGACCTTGTGACAGTTTGAAGATGTTTTATGAATTCCAAAAAGAAAAAGATTATGTTTTTGAACTCATCCATTCCTGTGAGTGTGGGGCCCTTTTTTTTCTTTTTTTTTTTTCAGATACCGGGGGCCAGGAACTGAACTCAGGACCTCGTATGTGGGAAGCTGGTACTCAACTACTGAGCCACATTGGCTTCCCTGAGCTGGTTTTTTATTAATTACTTTGCTTGTTTTTTTTTTTTTTTTTCAGGAGGCACCGGGAACAGAACCTGGTACCTCCCATGTGGGAGATGGTGCTCAACCACTTGACCACATCTGCTCCCAGTGGGGCCCTTTTGATTGGATCACATTAGTGAGGCATGACAGGTTGGGTTTCTGCCCTCTTTCTGGGCCATACATAAACGGAGACACAGAGGAAGAGACACACACAAAAAGGAAGCTACCATTATTGATCCTGCCGTTCGAGAGAAAGGACTACGTGAAAGCAGAAAATCCCTGAGAGACTAAGAGAGTTCCCAGAGTCTGGAATCAGCAGAGCACAGAGTTACTGAAAGAGGCCCCCAAGGGCCTGGGCCCGCTGGCCAACTCAAGGCTGAGGAGAGGATTCCTGCCATCACAGGTGAAGTCTGGGAGACAGTGAGTATTGAGGGGAAGGCAGGGACTTTGGTAGAGATCACCTGCCATCTTGCTTCACCACATTTCAGGACACCAGGATCACCAATAGCTGACTTTGGTGAGAAGCCCTCTCTGACGGTGCTTTGATTTGGACATTTCACAGCCTTGTATACTATAAGGTTTTCCCCTAATAAAATTCCCATCATAAAAGCCAACCCATTTCTGGTACTTTGCATCCGCATCCCTGTGGCAAACTAAATATACCTTAATACATGGGAAAATATAGAATATTTTAACAAGATCTACAATTGTTTTACAAGAGAAGGTGTTCCTCAGCCTGTTTCTCACATCTATCCCACTAGGGGTAAGGTTACTATTATAAAATGGAATTAGACTTGTCTAAAGGCAATGAATGCAATTGGACCACAGCCTTGCATCTCTGTCCCTTCTCCTCAGGCTAAGAACACATTGGATAGCCTATGCATTGTTAGTGGAAAAGCAGATGCATATCTAGCTAATAGAAGAAGTAGGATCAGAGTAAAACATAATGAAAAAAATAAAACCATGGTACCTATTTCTGAAAAATCTGGCTATGATTGTATGATTGTAGAAATGGAATAGTGATGTACTAGTGATATTGGGAGTTAGAATGAATTCTCTCACTTGATTGCTTTTCCAATATCATGCCTACATTTCCTGCTTCTCTTTCTCCCTTTGCGGACATAAAACATTTAAGAATTGTAACATGTAGACTCACCTGTGAGTTAGTTCGTGAAGCTCAATTGCAGATTACACCTCCTGCCCAAACTATTTACCAATGACAAAGGGGAAACTTTGACCTTGCATTAATAAAATGTATCCTGTCCTCTGTATCATATTTGCTTGCATTGTCCATATCATATTTGCTTGCATTAAATAAGACAAAGCTTATTTAATGAGCTTCTTGCAGGTCAGGTATTCTGGTAGTGCTGCAGATTAGATGAGTTAGACAAGGGTACTACTGTTGAGAATCTCAGTCTAAATATAAGATAACTGTATAAACATCTATAAAGTAGGATGAGAAATATATCAAAACAGAGATATGGACAGAATGTTGTGGAAGCAGAAAGAAAACAATTAACTGCAGGAGTCCAGAGAGCCTTCACAGATGAGGCTACATTTGTGTTGGGTCTTGAAAGATGAGCAGAAATATCCCAAATACAGATAAAGGAGGATATAACAAGAGCAATGAGCTTGTGCAAATGCACTGAGGCACTCTACCCTGCTGCCCGCTAATAGGCGACCCGTAGCCCTGATAAGGTTTAAAACACTGCTATGGGGAGTGACTATTTTTCACTTAGAATCTCCTCTTCTCTATGCCCTAAATTAGTTTAGTATTAATTCAAGTAACATAGGATACAACCTGGATTAGATTTCTTTTTTGTATTTTCCTTTTCTCTTGTTAGTAAAGAAGCGCTTTAATATATATGGCCATTCTTGTCTTAGTTCAAGCCAGTTTAGTAATAATGTAAAGACTTGTAGTTGATATAGACAATAACATTCTGAAGCACATGCAAGTAGACAATATTTGCAAATTTGCAATTTGCCTTTGAACTGAATCTCATATTATTGTACAACTTGGATTTGGGTGGCGGGAGAAATGAGTAAATGTGTTTTTTTGTTATTAAACAAAGTTTATATTTTTGAGGAAATATCAGTGGGGACTAAATAAGTACTTCTTTTCAGAGTATGAATTCTCATTCATAGTGAGGGGTCTCCTTAAAAGTCTCCATATTCCCTATTTGCCATATTCTGTCATATTTCCATTAAAAATAATTGAAAGAGATAGTTATAGCTTTAATTCTGGCCTAGCAACTTGGCCAATGCCCTGATCATGGATTAGCATCATTGTTTGTCTCTCTTCACCCTCTGCCAATTGTTATCTTGTGCGGTTAAGAACAGTCACAGTTATCATGCAGTATATTTTAAAAGGGCAGAAAGAAATCAGCTTCTGTCTTACATTCAAATTTCATGACCCATGACCTGGTTGTGCTTTTTGTTTTTGCTAGTTTATTTTGCCTCCCTGATCAAATATTATCTCCTTACCTAGACTTAGAATAAGCACCACTTCTTCCCTTTATCTTCCTCCTCCCCCTATTTTGCATTTATCTAGTCTATCGCTCTGTGTTACAATAATATAAAACATTTTGCCTGTCTGAGGCTTGCCAGATCTATTTTCTTAACCACACTTTTAGTCCTGGCTTTATCTGGTCAACCCTGTCCCTTACACACCCGGGGCGCAGCAGGACAATTCAAGAACATTGCAGCTTCAACTTTCTGCCATTTTTTTTCAGAGTCTTAATTGGCTATCTCCTAGGAGTCGCATGTGTGATTCCAGTAATAACCAGCAGTGCTAACTTGAGGAAGAGTATCATTGCAGGAGTCCATCATGGGGGTCTACCACTCCTACCTTACTAGTTAATCAACTCCTTCCTACACAGTCCTCACTCACACCCTCATGTGGACTCCAAAATCAAAGCCATAGTTCACAGCCTTCTCACCAAATTTAGCTCATAGGTTTCCCCCCTCCTTCCTCCTATTTTATTTTTTGCAAGGATAATTTTTTTTAAATTGCAGTTTTTCATATTTAATAATTAACACGCTTCCCTCTTCCTTCCTACCCACCCCCCACACACAGTCAGATTTCTATTTTCTCTTGATAAACTGAGAAATCTCTCCATGCTGATCATTGCTTTCCTACGTGATAACAATTAAGTGGATCTGAAAAGAGGCTGTATTTTCTGAAAGAGCTTTATTGTTTCATGTTTGCTACCATAACTACTACTCACTTCTGTCTCCCAACCCTAGTTGTCACTTATCAGGTCACATTTACTATTGTTTTCTCTTATACCTGGCCATCTTCAATGACTAAGGTTATCCATTGATCCCTATAGGCATTTTGGTTTTTGACTCCTGGCTGAGATATATTTATAGCACATCTGGAAAAAGATTCATTTTTAGAAAACAGAGGCCAGATAGTTAAGTAATTTAACCAAGATCATGTTATCCATTGCCCAGTCTTTTAATGCAGTCCAATGTCATTCTCTTATACCAGAGTCTCAAACTGGAGATCTTTGTAAATAGATTGTTGGGCCCCTTCCCAGAGTTCCTGCTTTATTAGGGCTGACTGGGAGAATTTGCATTTCTAACGTGGTCCCAGTTGATGCTGGTTGGGAACCCAACTTTGAGAACCATGGTCCTATGCCACTCTGCTTTTCAGTTTTATCTTCCCTAAGTACTTTCTGCTTACCTTTTATAATGAGAATAATTGTATCTGCTCTGTCTTCCTTACAATATTGCTGAGTTTCAGATGATTGTAAACTGTACAGACCTCTACAAAATAAATGTGAAGTTTGTCTCCTTCACTAGAAGGAAATGTGAGTCATGCTGTCTTATTCATTTTTGTATTACTAGTCCCTGATAAATAGTATTTTGTGAAATTTTGTTTAATGAATTAACGAATAAAAGGTAAAATTCAGGGCTTGATAAATTTAAATAGAGAGAGAGAGCGCGCGCACTAGAGACCTGGCTTCTACAAATCAGTGACTATATTAATTCAAGAAAATAATTCCTAAGGAGTGTCTATGCTTCTCTGATTTATCTAGTAGCTTCATTATATTTGTGTTAAGAATGCAAAGGGAAGCAGTGTATCATTCACTGACCGTGCTTGTTGTAATAGTTACACTTCTAGGTAGGAAGAGTTTCTACATAAACATTCAAAGGAGTGTAATTGCTACTTAGAGACTGAATCCTCTGCCCTGACAGTTGGAAAACTACTCCATGCACTGACAGCCGCACAGGATGGGAAATGCAATAGCTCTGCTACTACAGTGTAATGTAGCTAAGCTTAACTGATTGCACCCATAACTAGTGGCAGAAAGTGAGAGTATGTAATTCATACTATTTGTAGATTAATACCTGGGACCAACTTTCAGGACTTCCAGAACATCTCTGCAGTACCAGTCATTAATTGTACAGATTTTGCATTTTTTTGTTATCCATCCCAACTCCAGCTCAGCTTCATTCATTCTTTTCTTTCTTCTTAAGTCTTGTGTTTTTGCTCTCTCACATACTTCCCTTTCTTTTTACTTTTCTTTGCAGCTTTATAGATTGCCGCTCATATTCCTTCTTCCTTACCTCTCTTCCTTACTAGATTCTCCCATAAGCATCATTCAAATATTTCTAATTAAAATACTACTCTTGTCTTTTTATCCCACTCCTGATACTGTACTATCTACTCTTATTCGCCCCAAAGCTTTTCAGAAGTGTGTCTATGCACACTAACATTCCCTTACCACCTTAACACTCACATCTCTTTTCTGTACCCCAGACTCCCAAACATTTTTGGTTAAGGACACCAATGATCCCCATGATGCTAAATCGAACGGACACTTCTCAGTCATCTTACTTGATCTCTTGGCCATGTTTCACACAGTTGACCACACCTCCTTCATGAAGACTCTCTTCTTTGGCTTCCATATTCCTGAAATCTTCTGACTTTCCTCCGACCTCGCTGGCTACTCCTTCTCTATCTCCATCACAGATACTTCCTCTGCCCTACCCCTAAATAGAATTGATTCTCATTATTTGCTCTATATGAAATTATGTTCTATAAAGATCCTAGAAACACTCAATTAGTGCATAAAAAACCATTGTTCCTCAGGGAAATACAGACTTAGGTTCCTGCCAACCTCTGGTCACATTTTCATCAACCAAACATAATGTTGTTTACTGTATGTGTCTGTTTAAGGGCCCTTTAGTTAATATATAGTGTTGAGTTGATTATTAACACTGAACTCACAGCCAACAGCACAGTAAGCTATGCCTGAACAAAGCTTATCTAACACAAGTTTCCTCCATAAAGCACATGCCAGTTTTCCTGTGTGTAGGAGCACTAGACTTCAACACTATGCTTGGGGGCCATTTTACACAGCAAAGTCACTAACATAAAGGACAAAAATGTAAAAAGAGTGGGACTGTCTCATGGAAAGGACACTTGTTTACACAGTAAGAGCTGAAATGAGAAGACAGGGCATGGCCTTGTTCACCCTCAGCTGGGAACATGTGTTTTGGGTGACTCAAATTTTTCTACTCTGCATACATCTGCAAATGACCCCAAGAGTGCTGTGAGTATTGATTCTGGGGTTACAAAAATTTTAGTGAGTAGGTGAATTTTCAAATATGGAATCTGCAAATTGTATTAGTGTTCTCTTCTCTTCCTGCAATCTTCCCCTAAATGACTTAATGTCATCTCTATGCTAATATTCGCCATTTCCTATCTCTCATCCATATTTCTTTTTTAAGGGATAGGCTTATGGATTCACTGCTAACCTTACGTCTCTACGTGAATGTCTCTAAGGTATCTCAAACCTTAAAACCTCCAAAACTTTACCCTTGAATTTCCTCCTTTTCCAACCACAGTCCTGGATACTTTTCTTTCTCTTACCTGCTATATCTGATCCACTAATTCTTGCAAATATCTATCTCCAACTTACTCATTCATCCTCAGCTACACCATTAGGTCCCTTGTCTGATTCATCATTCTCTCTCTACTGGATTATTATTGCAACATCCTCTTAACCTACCTCTCCATATGCCTCTCTATTATCTACTTCACTACTTAATGTATCTCCAGGATACATAGCTCAGTCCTAGTACACATTAGGCCCTTGGTAAATGTTGAGTAAATGCGGAACCTGATGAGTGAAAGATCTCCCTTATAATTCTTTTCTTACCAGATTCCCTCTACTTCCCATCTCCATTTTCTATTTTTCCCAGTTTTTTTCTTCCATTGCTTGCCTCTTTCCTTCCTCCTTCCTTCTTTTTTTTTTCCATTCCTTTAAGATAAACGTAGACTTATCTGTTAAATGTAAAATTCAATTGTATTTAAGATTCAGCTTATTTGATTAATTCAGACAGAAATACATGCTTAGTAGCAGCTTTTTATTTATTTTATTTGTCTCATGTTAAAATTTGCTTCCGGCTACATAAACCTATCTTAGAAGAGTTATCTTTTGGATGATATATAGATATATCTGTTTTAAAACATCCCATATAACCCTTTGAACCAATTGATTGAATCATTCATTTAATTATTTAATGAGAACCCATTGTGTATTTCAAGCTTTTGCAGTTTAAATCTTATATTCCCCACTTACTTGCTGTGTAAACTTGGACGAATTAGTTATGTGTTCTCATTTCCCAAGGCAGAAAAAATCTTAACCAATATTTAGGGATACTGTGAGAAGTAAATGAGTTATTATATGTAAAAGTGCCAGGAACATACTACATATAAGTATCCATGTAAGCATTATTTTCAACATAATCAGTCATTCCTTTTTCCATCATTGAGTTATGTGGTGGTGAGCAAAATAAAGTTTATGCCCTCAAGCAGCTAGCATTCCAGAGCAGGAGTTGGCAAACTATGGCCCTTTGGCCAATTATGGCTCACTGTCATTTTTTTGTAAATAATGTTTTATTGGCTCGCAGCCTGCCCATTCATTTATATTTTGTCTGTCTGCTTTCATTGTGCAGCGGTGGAAAATATTTGCTATCTACTTCTTTACGGAAAAAGTTTGCTGATTCTCTTCTACTGCAAAGGGATATACTTTCTTTGAGAGATAGCCTAGGTAGTGGAAATTTTATTGGAATCGGGGAGCTCTGGGTTAAAACTCTAACTTTACAATCTAATACCTTCTTTTTGAAATTTTTTAAACATTATCTTCCTTAAGCTTCAGTTACCTTGTTTCCCACATAGGCTCAATGTCTATCCTAAAGTGACCTTGTAGGGTTAAATAATAAAATGAATATAAAGTGCTTGGAAACCTTGGTGCTCAATAAATATTAATTTTCATCTTTCCTTTTGGAGAATAAAGGGCTTATTTTATATTGATATTATAAGTATTAATATTTATTACAACTGTACAGCTACATGAAACCACTTTAGATCAGAAAGTAATAAAATAAGATTCAGTAGTAGAGAAGTAGATTTTAATTGCAGTAAATGCAAAGGAAAAAATATAAGTTAAACTTCTCTACTTTCTATTCTAATGCTATTCATATTTTACCATCTTAATCTTGTTTTAAATTTGTCACAGTTAAGTTATAGGTTTAAACCCTTTATATGTTAATGAATTTTCCACTTCTAATTAGATTTCCAAGGTGCTTCTAATGCAAAACTGAAAATATTGTGTAAACTAAATTACTTGGAAAGGAGAACAGTCTTGCTCTATAGAAGGGAAATAATTTTATTTTTTTTAAGGTGCCTCTTTAATAATAGCTTTAAACAATAAATCTATGAAGATTTGTTTTTTCACAGTAGTTAACCAGTCACTAATGTTGCCTACAAAATTCCAATTTAAAAAATGACCTTTTAAAGATGCCATATAAAATTAAATTTTAATGAGAGATAATAAATGGTGATACTTTTCACAGGAGGAAACACAATGCTTGCCTGGAGCCCTTGTTACATGCCATCTACTTTAGCGCTCTATTATTGTGTCTTCCCTTTCATTATTTTCAAGGGAAGATGATGGGAATGCAGCACACTTTGAAGAACCGAAAACAGTCTTAATATTGCACTTTCTAAAGGCGATCTCCATTGCTGGACAATTAGGCAGATGGACCTCCATTGCTTTAGTGATGATTATTTTGTAGAATGCTACTCTATCCCTCTACAATGACAGTTTAAGGTATTTTAGCATGTCTTTGATTATGTAGCCGAATTGAAAAATAAATCTTTGTGATTGGGCTCAAAAAAAGGTTTTTTCTCCAGATGGGAACTCTACTATAGTTCTGTAGCAAGAGCAGATGGGTCTTCACGTTGGTCAGCTTTCAGGTGGAAAACACATTTGGCGACCAGTCAAATCGAGTCGAAGAAGAGAAAAACTTAAGGAGAAAGGCTAAAAGAATAGTATCATACCATGACACCTGCAAATGGCATGACAGCTTCATTAAAACAGGGATGGACACCAGTGCTTTTGGGGCCAATATTACTGGTCTTTTATTAATCTTCTGGGCCATTGAAGTTCATTGTTCCATTTACTAAATGAGAACAATTTATCATAGATATGTAATCATAATGGCAAACATAATTAATTTATTGTTTCCAGTTTAAATTTTTTAAAATTGTGAAGCTTCCTGCTTTTTAGGATGACTCCTTTTCTACCCTTCTTGCCCTGAGCATCCTATTAGCAGAGAGCTGAGCAATTCGGTTTCATCGGAAATAAATTATGCCTGTGTTTTTAAAATATAAGTACTGAAGGACTGTAAAGATTAGAAACCCTTTTGAACCTCCATCCCTTGATGTTTTTTATTTCCTTGATGCATAGAGCTTCTGGTGCAACGTACAACAACACAGCCTTCTGAAGTTCAGAGCCAAGTTCCCTTCAAGAACACTGGCCAGGGTTGTAGGGTGTTGTACAAAAGGAGACACACTATCATGGGGAGTGGGAGTGTTTGGTCCCTCAGATGCTGTTCGAAGACAGGCTGTTTGTGTATTTCAGGGTGGGTAAGTGACTAAGCTTGTCACCCACGATTTCAAAATGATTAGAAAACTGCAATTCCAAGGAACAGGAGGTGAATTCTCACTTTCCTCACCAAGGATCTGGGGATGAAATGACACATTTAATTATTAAGGACTGTTGGCACCACTCTGGTAACAAACTGTTATAAATGAAAACCCTAATTGCCTCAGAATCAAGTATTTCATATAAATGTGTTTTCATCTTCAGTACAGTTGTTGGTATAGCTTTCCCCTGTCAGCAAATGATAGAAGGAAGTGGCTGTGCCAGCCTCCTATTTTACTGCTGTTTTATTGTCTGTTTTGCCCAATGGCTAAAGAGTTAGTGGTTCTTTGCCAGCCATAGCTTGTTATTCTAATAGCATTAGGGCCCCATGAGAGTACTCAACTTTGACTTAAATAAAATTGCAATTAAAAAAAAAAAGGTGACTCTCCAGTTTTTAAAAAAACCTTGATCTTATTTCTCAGAATTCTACCAAATTACACAAAGTATTAAGCTATTTTTCTCTGATTTATTCCCCTTTAAAAGTATTTAAGAAAAGGATCCATTTCTCAGATACATATGCTTAAATTCTTAAAATTAACTCTGCGATATGAGCATTTACTCAGCAACCTCTCTGGTGCACCATCCCTTTTCCTTTGTTTTGCAAGCTGAGAATATTTGCTTAATGTGTAAAATTCTCTGTATCCATTTTGCTTAGTACATACTATATCTGGTTGCCTGGATGTGTTTTCTAAATTAATGTGGACATATTTAGAAATAGGATAATTAAAGTAATTGGAATAAATGGGGAAGGGTGATTTAAGTAAAAAAAAAAAAAAGAAAGAAAAAAAGAAAAGGGAAATTTTTTTCATATATTCTCTTCTCCAACATATTTTAAAAGAAAAAATTAAAATTCCCAAATGGAATATAGATCAAAAAGCTGCATTTAATTCAAATTCTAAAGACAGATGGAAGCTGAAAAAAGAGAACAGTCGAGGTTTCCTGAGCAGATGTGCCTTAATCTACTTTGGTCTACAACTGGTAGAGTGGATGGTTAATGATAGTAAACACTAAAACAACTTTAAATAACTTGTCAAAGATAAAAAAGCAGAGCTGCCATTCAGTGGTTAATTTTTAAATTATATTCTGGAGGAAATTATGTAACAGGTATACTGACTATAAATGCTTCTCATTTTTTTCTTTCTTTAGAAATGATGAGTGAATGAAGGCAGGAGTTACTGGAAGGGAGGTCAGGGTAAGTCACATCCTATTTATTTCTTACTCTTGAAGTCTGTGGAATACATTGTTCCACTTGCTCAGGAACTCTTGGGGTCTTGTGTCGCCGATAAATTAGACAAATTGAGTCTTTCAGAGGAAACAAAATGGTTGCATAGCTGTGCTGCGCAGAAATAGACTTCTTGTCCCTGACATTTTGAGACCCGTGTTTTCTGTATGCCAACCACCATTCTGTTAGGTATTTGTTTACATGTGTCATGGCCCAGGTGGTAAGAGAAGCTCTGGGTGAATTCCTATTTCAGTTGTGCATAGTTAGATCTTTTTTAGCTTATAAATAACATAAAATATCCTACTTTCTCCTGCTTAGGGTGTGAATCTCATTTTAATAGTCCAAGGCTGAGCTCCAGATACCATACCTATATTTCAGGAAGCAGTATGGAGGAACTCAACAATGTGTTCGTAATACACTACTTCAATAGGTTTTTTAAGGGAAAAGGAATGAGATTTGTCATGCAAACTGGTGGGCCCCCCCTATAAATCTGGCTAATAGACATTGGTATTTTTTTTTTTTTTTGAGGTACTGGGGGCTGGTCCTGAACCCAGGACCTCATATGTGGGAAGGTGGCACTCAATCACTGAGCCACATCGGCTTCCTTGAGTTGTTTTTTTTTCATTTGTTTTGCTTGTTGATTTTGTTTTTTTCAGGAGGCATGGTAAACTAAACTAGGATCTCCCATGTGGGAAGTGGGAGCTCAACTGCTTAAGGCACATCCGCTCCCTAGACGTTGTTTTAAGTGAGAGATTTTTGTCTAAATGTTTAGATTTTAGACGAAAATCTCTCAGTTAAATTAGTAACACTGAGCATAAATTCCCACATGGCCCAAATATCATGGAACTAAAGGGACAGCAGACACTTGGGATCAGTCAGGAGACTCCTGGTTCCCACATTCCCTGTTATCTCCTAATATCTGTCCCATTTTGCCTATTTACTTTACCATGACCCTTTGTGTAAGAAATTGTGTACACAGTTCGGATGGCAGATGGTCATCATCTTTGCCCCCTTGAATTCTGGGGAAAAAATCGATATGACCCCACCTGCACTTCCACAACCTGCAAAATAGCAAAGTTCTCAGTGAGATGTCTACAAAATTGCTATTGGCATCTAGGTCTTTCTCTTGTGTCTTCATGCAGTCTCTGTACTTTACCTTATTGACACAGACCTGAAACTCTGCCCCTTCATGAATATTTACAAGTCTGTCTACTCACACAATCATTGATAATAACAAGGAAATGTCATATTAGGCCCTATATAGCAAAATATATATATATGTATTTTAAAAATTAGATTTTCGTGTCTTCCAAAAATTTCTTACTACTCTGAAAGATATTTGAAAGGAGAATCTCTCTTGGTACCCTTACCAAAAAAGTTTCATGTTGCAGGCATACCTTAGAGATATTGCAGATTTAGTTCTAGACCACCACAATCAAGAGAGTAACATAATAAAGCAAGTCACGTGAAATTTTTGGCTTCACATAACTATAGAAGTTATGTTTACTTATGTATAGTCTATTAAGTGTGCAATAACATTATGTCTAAAAAAGAACAATGTACATAACTTAATTAAAATATGACACCGAGACACAAAGTGAGCACATGCTGTTGGAAAAACGATGCCGATAGACTTGCTCAACACAGTGTTGCCTCAGACTTTCAATTTGTAAAAAACGCCTTCTCTGCAGGGAGCAATAAAGTGAAGCACACTAATATGCCTATTGTCTCTCTCATTTCCTGTTCTCTCATCTGCCTTATTAAGAGAAGGCATCTGTACACACTCACATGTACACATACACATGCACATTTCCTTTCGTGTTCTTGGCTCATTCAGAGCAAGTCTGACCTCATCTTGGCATCAACTCTGAGTTTCATCTTCTATTTCCAAGTTCTCACCAAGCTTTTGTATTGTTATTATTTTGGGTGTTCGTTTTCCTCCAGCGAGATGAGCCTATTCTATGTTGAGTGCTGGAAATAGCTTTTAGGATGATGTTTCATATTTCTCCTAACTTTATAAAGTTCAAAGCCTGCCTTATGCTACCTGTTATACATGTGGATTATATATGATAATAGCTACCTTCATGTGTATAGATACTTGAGAAAAGGTTTCGAATCCCTGCAAAAAGGACCCACAGAGGGAAGGCATTAGCTTATACAGTAAAAGAAGGCAGACGGGGCATAACGGCGACAGGAAGCCACGCATGGTTCTCTTCTGAGAGTGTTTGCTGAGAGAAAAATCCTAGGACATTTGAGGAAAATGTAGATGCTAAAAGTGTTAGGTAAGAGAGCATGTGAAACCTGAGGAATTACAGAAATGAATGCTAGAGCTCCATATCTTAGCCTGTCACATTTGGAAGATAGAATTTCCTATTCTTTATTCACAGCAATGTTTGGGATTTCTTAATTCTGCATCTCTAAAAATGTTCATTTTTGCCAGCAACAGAGATAGCCTCTGCATTTGATGACATCCACGTGTAGCCCAGGAATTTTATGTTGGTGAATTTTGGCAAGACCACTTATCTGATTTAGTTAAAAGCACCTGGACTCTGTCTCTCTGAAACCTAGCATGATATGAGGCATGCCAATTTAAGCCCATTTCAATCTCCACAGTGTTCTTATAGGAGCTAAGATAATGAAATATGTTCCATTTGAGTTTCCCTACACAGCAAAACAAACCAGCCAGGTTGTAAATTAAGTAGGCATATTATAAATTACGTAGCATGGAATGACGCATGGCCTCCACACCAAATTAACCTGGAGTAAGCATAAAAAATATCCACAATTGCGATTCAGAAACATCGGGGCGGGGGTTGGAGAGCAGAGAGGAGAGGAAGGATTTTATTAAAGGATATTTTTATAGTTGAAATTGATATGTTAAACCTGAAAGTTCACATCCTATTGTCTAAAGACATTTAATTAATATTTTGCTAGAGTATCAATTTCCTGGTGGTTTAACCCAACTGCTGAATTTAATGCCAGTTATAATATTTAATTAGTATATACAATAGCTGTTTTTTAAAATACGTATGCCTTCAAATTAGCAACTGAAGATAGGTTCCATCCTATAAACCTACAAATATCCTAGCAAAGATGAAGGTAACAAAATCTTAGGCTTTTGTAATGTCCATTATAGCACACGTTGATGTTTTCTCTCCTTTCCTTCCTTCCTACTTTCATTTTTGTAATTCCATGATTAATGCACACTCTAGCTTTGGGGGAAAAACTTGCTAATATGTACTAATACCTTTCTGTTCTTTCATCCCAAGATAATTTTTCATCTCCTGTAGACATTTTTGCTTTGCCATAATGGCTTTTTGCTATGTTACACATAAGTAGTATGCTGTTGTTTTATACTTAACTGGAATGAATACAAAGTTGAGTTCAGGTAAAATTAGAAATTATTTCGAAATGTTATAATGCCTGGTATCAATTCTTGTGTGAAACACCTTGCAATAACTTTTTGTCCTGTTATCATTTTCTTATAGCAGAATATATACATATATAAATCTGGTATCTGAGCAAGTTTCTTAATAATTAATGTTCTCACTTGATTAGTTTACCTGCATACCACACTTTTAAAATTTTCTGTTACCATAGGGATAATTCTCATGTACTTGATGATAAAAAAAATTTTATGCTTGCTTCAATTTCTAACAACTCTTTGGTCAATGGCATCTATTTTGTTTGATCCCTTTACATTTGCTCTGTATTATTCTATAAGCAATGCAATGAGATTTTTATGTATTGTTGACTTTCATATTATTCTTGAATTTGTTTTGTTTACATTGAATAAATATTAGTAAGAGTAGAAGATTCTAATTTATAGTCCAACTTTTTCAAATCTATGCTGTTAAAATGATAGGAAAATAAATGTTTATCTCCAAACTAATATTTAACTTTGCTAAATGCATTTCTTTGTCTGATGTTTTTCTTTCCTCAATTTTTAGATAAAGGCAAATAAAAACGTCACTATAAATGAAACCTGCTTTTGAGGAATTTGGGCAAGAATAAGGCAAGACATTTATTGAGATTCTGTCTTGCAATTACTGTGTTCATATACTATCAAGAGGCATATATAATTCATATGCTGGAGTCTTGCTATTCTGTTATCCTCAAGTTGCACACTACAGGACTGAACATATTTATAGCAACCTTCTTCCAGTGCCTTGTATAATAGACGCCATAGATATAACTCAATAGAGGCTCTACTTATGAATTCTCTAAAAGGTTTTGTAATGGTGGAGTTCCAATGTAGTTTGAACATATTTTTCCTATTAATAAAATATTTCTGCTTTCTCTGAGACAATTACTAATCATTGGTTAAGTTAAGCCAGTGCAGAATTTATAGAAAACATTTTGACAAGATTTACCCAGTTGGAATACATTTAATAGCAAAAAATTTAATCCAATCCAATTATGAATCCAAAAGGAAGAATTCCACCATTTACCAATGTCTTTAAATGGCATCATAGCCACTCTTATGATGGATACTACAAGTAAGTAGCTAAAATTATGCCATATAAAAACAATAGGTACTATACATTTCTTCTTAAACCAGTTGGTGAAAAATTACCCCCAAATTCATCAATCTTCCAATTAGATTCTAGTTAGAGTTCATTAGCTTTAGGATGGACTTCAAAACTTACAGTCTAAATCTTATACAAAAAACAAATGAGGGTGGCACCTTTTTTCAGCAAAATGTAACATTATTAAATAGTTTTATGAAACAGCCCCTGAAAAGAGTTAAGGATTTCACTAACAACAGGGAACATATCCTGAAAAAAGATTACGGAGAACCTTCAATGCAATTATAAATCAAAATAATAGTTGCATTAAAAAATTAAGAGAACATTGTCTGGAAATGGCACACTCTACAGGAATGCCTTCCCTGCTCAATTTCCGAGAAGAGAATCTTCATCAGTTACGGTAGAGTTAGAGAACATTAAAGACTCAACAGATATGATGCTGCCTTACGCTATTGTAGAATGTTAATAGAAGTGTTGCTTATGCCTTGATTTGGAAAATAATGTGCAATATCATTGGATTCAGGCCAGAGTATAAGCTATCCGTTTTAGCAATAGTTCTATTCTCTAGGCTAATAGTTTGCTGTTCAAGAGAAGTCAGCGTTGAAAGAAAACGAACAACAAAAACAAAGAAGATAAACTAATCAATCAATGATTATTTTTTCTTAAATAAGGCATTTCAGGCAGAAAAGAATTGAAACGTTTTGGAAGAAAAGAATTGCCAAAATTTTTTAATGTAAATTCAACACTAAATCCTAGCATGTATTAATGAAGGAGTGATTACTAAATTTGGGATATTTGTAGTATTTTTCTCCTTTTAAGCCATACAAGGAACACCAAAATAGAAAAGAGCATTAAGCCAAGAATAACAAAGTATCATGTTAGAAGTTATAGTTTAATGCTATAATACTTTATTTCGTTAGATGTAGAATTATTGTCAGCACAATTGACCATCATAGTTTATTGTCTTTTGATATGATGCTTTGTAGATTTGAAGTAATATTTCAAATGCATAGAAAAGGAACAACATATCTACCACCAGATGGTGAGTTCATGGCGATCAGAAAAAATCTCAGAATTGTTGAGATCAATAAACCATTTTATTTTTGAACTCAGGAAAACATGGTCATTTTTCAAGACTAAAATTATAAGCATAATAGACAGCATATCACTTTTGTGGTGAGTTGATATCAAATCCACAATAGATGACAATCATTAATTATATCAGAGTAGAAAGGGTCAAAACTAAGCAATTTTAAAAAGTTTAATTTGAGAGGCTTACTGTAAAATTAACTTTCTTTGTTTTGTCAAACCTGACTTAAATATGTATATTAAGCAAAGGCTACTTATATTTCTTTTACTTTCAGCTTTTTTGGTAAACATTGAACTAGGTTATATTTTAAAGCATTAGTGAAGTTATGAACACAAGTTCTAATTTCTTCATTTAAAAAAAAATCCCCTTCTGAGATGAAATATTCTGAAGTGTATGATCACAATGTGTGACGCTTCAGCAAAGAGGGAACTAATTTCAGAAGAAAATTTTTGAGAAAGAAGAAAGTTTTGTCTTGGCAAAAGAGAAGCCAAGTTAACCTTGGCAATAATATTCTTTTAATTATTGTGATAGAATATAAAAAAGGAGAGTGCAAATCAACATTAACAAAGTGTTACATTATTAAACAGTAACATGGAATTTCATTAACTTAGTCACTCAGCAAGAATGTCTTTAGTATCAGCTATGTGCCAAGAACTGTGCCAGGCCTAGGTAAACAAGCCCTTTCCTTGAAGGGTGATAAGAAACAAATAGAATCTACTGTTTCAAATGGAAAGCAATTCCGAATGCATTGTTGTCTCCCTACTCATTATGATCCCATTTAAGCAGGAAAGGAAGCTAAGTATTGATGGATTAGAATAAGAATGCCTGCCGGGAGGCTGTAGTAGAACGATGCTCATAAATAAATCAGTAGTCAAGATGAATAGAGAGATTGTAATGTGGCCTTGAGGAACATGGTATGGGATGTCTTTAAGGATGAAACGAAAGGTATTAAGAGTCAGGGAATAGCATAGACAGCATGTTATCCCAGCCTCTAGAAAAATATCACTGTCTCTTTCCCATTTGGGATTGGTCTAATCTGGCATGAAATTGAATTTAAAATTCCATTGGTATACCAATATTTTGCTCCAATATTATATATAGACAGATAGACTACATTGATTTTTAAAACCACCCTGTATTGATTCTGATAGATTTTAAATTCCAAAGGACGTTTCTGGTGAGAAGAAAATGATTGAAATCTGTTGTCCCAAGTCAAGATACCAAATTCAAATTAGATGTGGCAAGCCTAATACAGAGGACATGTACTTCCCCTTGAACCTGCAGGTAGTCTCAAAGCCATATGCGCAGACAATGTGAACAGTTTTTATTTCAGAAAGGAAAAAGAGGGAGCAAAAATATGTGAAATAATCAATGGCTATACAATAATATAAAGATATTGAATAGATTTGTCAGTATGTCAGTTAGGAATGAATTACAATCATGGTAAAGAAATCAAGGTGAAAGGAATTTCTCTGGGGAAAACACCATGCAAAATAAAAACATTAGTGTGACATACAGTTTATAGAAACTCTCTTTGTGGAGATTGAAATTTATGTTTGTTGACAGTACAACAAGAACATGTGGCACAATGTAAAAATGATCATGCCATAACCACTTCTTAGTTGATGGCTTGAATTTACATGCGGTAAGCTACGTTAGATGAAAATCAACATACATTTCTATCTACTGACATCAGTCTGAGTAGGTGTCTGCATGCATGGATGCAGTGATTTGAAACCAAAAACATTCCTGCTATGATCCTGTTAACCTGTTATTCCTACAATTGATTCTCAAAGAAGGTTTCCTTGATTTTTGCCCATCTCTTTTATCCTTAGCCAACTTATAGTACATTTAAAGAATGATTGTAGTTCTGACACAAATATTAGATTTTATTTTTATTTACAACAATTAGATAAAATTATAACAGCAGTACATGTAATTGGAACTTCGTCATTCATCAATGACTTGAGCAACTTCTTTGAGGAATCTGATTGTTTTCAAATGCCAGAAGAATATTTCCTCAAATTTTTGTGCTATTAAAGATGTAACAGCTACAGACATGACACATTTTAAAATTTATCTACATTATTAACATTTATCCATCACTTTCTTAAACCTAGACTAAGGATCAGCAAAGTACAGCCCACAGGCTAAATCTGGTCCACCACCTGGTTTTGTAAATAAAGTTTTATTGGACCATGGCCAAGCCCATTTGTTTATGTATTGACTATGTCTGCTTTCATGTTAGAAAAGCAAGTTGAGTAGTTGCTACAGAGACCGTATGGCACACAAAACTTAAAATATTTATTATCTGGCCCTTCACAGAAAACATTTTCAGTTAATAAAACAATATAGCAAGCCTTGACTACTTTCCTCTTGATTTCAAGCTACCGATATGAGGTCACTTAATGCAGAGTTATGGAGAAGTGCTCACTAGTACTCTATTATATAGTATTTCTACCATACAGAAGCAAGGGATGTAAATAGCCTCAAGAATATAGATAATAGTAAAAGGTAGTAAAATAGAAAATGTTACATTTTGAGAATTTATTAACTTGGCTTTTCATATAATTAATTTTATTGTAAGTTTATATAATTTAATTATGGTCATATTTAACAATGAGCTCTCAAAATCCCTGAAAACATTTGCCTCTCATGAGTTAGTCTGGGCTGATTCTAGCATATCACTCTTAAAACTAACAGCAATAAAAAGGCTACATCCTCCTCTGGGGAGAAAACAGATTCAGACTCCACATTTGCTTCCAGCCTTTCATGTTTCCAAAAACATGAAAGCTGGCTTTGAAAAAATGGGATATGGCAATGAGAGATTTCAGGGAGGAACCAATGATATCATGAGGTCATTCTCATCATCACTGAGGTCTCATTGATGAAGCATTAACTCTGGAATTTGATTTGCCTGAAAGGAATTTAAGTGAGAGCCAAAGTCATAAACCTAAGAGATGAGATTTTATTTAGAAATCCACCTGCTGGCATTAACTCATCTCCTGATACAATCCTTGTTTCAGTCAAGACTGACTCAGGTACTACACAGAGTAAACCCCAGGTATGAACATCATTTGGCATAATCTTGGACTAGAAAATGCTGAAGCAAAGGAAATGGCTTGGGGTCTGGCATCAGCCTTCATTTGGAAATGAAAAGGTTTAGAATAATCTAATATGAATTCTCTGTTGCCTAATTATCTTGTGTATTTCCATATTTTCCCCAAACTATGGATATATAGTAAATCTTAGTAGCACATCTCTTTTAAAGCATTGTTGAAACTGCCTCCCCATCTCTGCCAAAGGAATGCACAGTTTATGTCTCACTATGTTAAGTGTAAAGAGTGAAATGCTCAGCATTTAGCAATGGGAAGATATGTTTACTAATGGAATCATGTTAACCATAAAAATGCATTAGATGTGAAGGTCAGTTGAATAAAAACTAAAGTTCTTTATTATTAATTAAGTGAAAGA
>JAQZBX010015820.1:0-37129 GCA_029593785.1 Cabassous unicinctus
AGGAAAAAAAAAAAAAGGATATAGGTGTCAGAAAAGAAGGCCCAAGTTACACAAACTCATGTTAAATATTTTGGTTTTAAAATTCTCTGAGGGACAATGGGCCCTTCTGCCCAGTCCAATGGAAGTCTTACATGGAGTTTCAAGCCTAAGAGCAAAAAGGAACTCATAGATTTTCTCAACATGGCTTGTTAGTATAAGCTGTGGATAACTAATTTTAGATTTATAGATAAGCTACTATCTATAAATAAGCAATTAAAGGAAGTGAAAAAGAGCCCCTAATCTGGACACCAGAATGTGCACTTACTTTTAGAACCTTAAGCAAAAATTACTGCTCCAGCTCTAGGACTGCCAGACTGCACAAAAAAGTTCCACTTGTTCTTACATGAATGGCAAGGCATCAACCTGGGAGTTTTAACTCAACCTTTGGAGGAGCACCTGACCAATAGCATACCTGTCCAAACAGCTAGACCTTGTTTCTCAAGTCTGGCCTGCCTGTCTTCACACAGGCACAACCACTTGTAACCTTCTTCTAGAGAAAGAAAACTTCACATTAAGTTCTCCAGCTTACATCTATACTCCTCCTGCTGTAACTACAAAATTTAAAGAAAAAGGAGATCTATCAAGCCACTCCACTAGACAATCCTATTGTTACCTTAAAGACTATTGACAAACTTAATGTTGCCGCTTTGCTATGAGAGTTTAGGATAAATCAGAGTGGATACTCCCCAAACATGACTTGTACAACTCCTTAAGGAAATATCTTCCTGTAGATTGGGACTGACTGATGTAACCCTAAAAATTCCACCTCTTGAATTATTTACTGTTGGAAGTAGTTTTATGAGCCACAGGAAGCAATAAGCAGGGTATTTGGTAGTCACCCTGGTAGAAGTTTTGGAAGCAGGATGCTTGTCCCCAGGAACTTCAGCTCTGAGGACTCAATGAGTAGCCCTTGCAAGAACCCTCCAGTTAAGTGCAAGACAAAGAGTGAACATTTATATAAACTCCAGATATGCTTTTGCAGTGCCACCCATGGAGCCACTTGGAAAAAGAGGGGATTACTCCTTGCTGCTAAGAACATAAAACACGTTGATCTCATTCTAAAGCTGCTTGAAGTTTTGATGTTCCCCCAAGGAATTAGCAGTCATTCATTGCAGAGAACATCAAACTTCCAATAGCAGGGAAGCAAACACAAACTGTTTAGCTGATAAAGCCCCTAAGTTATCTGCAGGGAGAAGAGAACTAACTTTTTTTACACCCCTCCACACTGAAAGACTGGACCACCCATTAATACCAGAGAGTTAGTTGAGAACCTAGCCTAAAGCCATTTTGGGAAACCCCAATACTGGAAAAAAGATTTAGTCAGAACAAAAGTGTGGGGATCTATTTAAGCCACAGGCAATGGCTGGTTGAAAAAAGAGCCCTTGGGAACTTTGGAAAGACTACCACAAATTACCCATACCTGAAAGCCTAGTGAAACCCATTGCCACTTATTTCCATAGGCTTACTCATTGTGGACATGAAACTGTTTCAGTGGATAAGTCGATTCCTCATAGGATCCACTCTGTGCAGAATGATTCAATCAGTGAAAGATCAGTGTGTAACTTGTGCTTAAGTTAACCCTAAAACTCAGCCTTCAGCCTTAAGTATGAAGAAGAGGAGAAGACAGGCAAACTGACTTTATTCTAATGCCAAGAGCTTCTCTAAACTTTGAGTATTTGCTACTGTTTGTAGACACTTTCATTAATTGCATAAAAGCCTTCCCATGCCAAATGGAAAAAGTTTGAGAAGTAGTCAAAGTCTTAATAAAGAAAGTATTCCAAGGTTTGGACTTCCTATGTCTATACAAAGTGACAATAGGGTAGCCTTTATTTCTGAAGTGACTAAAGATGTGTCTGGACTGTTATAGATTGGCAGTTGCATTCTCCCTGAAGACTTCAATCCAAAGGAAAGACTAAGCAAATGAATCTCACCTTAAAAGAAGCTATTGCGAAGATTTGTTTAAAAACTCATCTCAAGTGGGATAAAGCCCTTCAAATTGCCCAACTAAGGGTTAAGGTCATGCCAAAAAGAAAGCTTGAATTATGTCCTTATGAAATGTCTTATAGAAGGACATTTCTTAAAACTGATTATGGGAGAAATGTAGCTCATTGGTTGAGTGCCTGCCTCCCATATACAAGGTCCTAGGTTTGATCCCTGGTTCCTCCTGAAAAAAAAAAAAGTTTCCATGCAAGGAATATGCACATGACTTAGAGGTTACTTTCGGTTTGAGGAGAGGAGGGATGCTGTGGGTGTGCACATGGTGGAACCCCAGATAAAACTGAGGATGGTCACACAGACATCCTCATTTTAGACATTTATTTTAATTTTGTAAATTGAAGTTGAATATAAAATGGTAGTCATCAAACTTGGTTTTATTACATATTACATTGAAAACTATAATGTGAAAACTTGGTTTTATTATATATTATATTGAAACTATAATGTGAATTGGAAAACAAGAAATTCTTCTGCATTTGGTGAGCAGTTGACTGAATTTTGTAAAACTTTGTATAATGGACCACACATGGGATCTACACTTTTTTAAGCATCCCTATTCTGGGAAGAGACATTTTGCTCCTTGAAAGGCACTAAAGGCAATTGTTATGGAGAATATTCTCAGCCTTTGAATATTAAAAATCATTGTAAATACGTTTTTAAATTTTGTTTAATATTAACAAAGTTTTCCAAATTATGAAATGATGCACAATTGTTTGGGTTTCTAAATATAAGGGGTCATGTCTTTAAATTATTGTTCAAATTTCATTTTCCTGAGAGAAAATAGGGCTTGGTAACACAGTTGTGACCATATCTTGTTTGGCCACATATCTTGTTTGATAAAGAGACTCTCAGTTAAAATGCAGCCCTGTCGCATCCAAATATGTATATTATCAATAACCTTTAATATTTATGCAAATTAAAGTTGAATAAGTAGAGCATGTGGACTGATTCTCAGTTTGACTCACACTGGATTCACCTGGTGAGCTTCAAACTATGTTGCATCTGAGATATCTATCTTATTGGCATGCAATTTTTCAAAGTATTCTTTATGAAATTATTTTTGTGGGATCAGTCATTATATGCCCTCCCTTATTTCTTATGTTATATTTGCATTTTTTCTTTTTTCTTTGTTAGTCTAGCTAAGGGTTTGTCAATTTTATTAATCTTTTCAAAGAACCAGATTTGGTTTTGTTAATTTTTTTCTCATATTTCTTATTCTCAGTTTCATTTAGCTCTGCTCTAATCTTTGATATTTCCTTTTTTTCTGCTGGCTTTGAGATTAGATTGTTGGTCTTTTTCAAATTCCTCCAGGTATACAGTTAAGTCTTTGATTTTAGCTCTTTCTTCTTTTTTAATTATAGGCATTTATGGCTATAAATTTCCCTCTCAGCACTGCTTTTCCTGCATCCCATAGGTTTTGATATGTTGCATTCTCATTTTCATTCATTTCAAGGTAATTACTGATTTCTTCTGCAATTTCCTTCTTGACTCACTGATTGTCTAAGAGGGTGTTAAATTCCATATATTTATGCCTATTCTGTTTCACTGTCCCATCCTTTATTAATTTACAGCTTCATTCCATTGTGATCAAAGAAATATTCCATAAAAATTTTTTGTAAATTTTCAATCTTTCTGAATTCATTGAAATGAAAAAATTTCTAGAAACACGCAAACAGCCTACACTGATGAAGTAAGAAATTGATTAACTCAACAGACTAATCACAACTAACAAAATGGAGTTAGTCTCTAAATCCTCCCAACTAAGAAGAGCCCAGGACCAGATGGTTTAACATGTGAATTCTAGCAATCATTCCAGAAAGAGCTAACACCAATCCTGCTTAAACTCTTCCAAAAATAGAACCACAGGGAACATTGCCTAACTCATTCTATGATGTCAACATTACCCTAATGCCAAAGCCACATAAAGACACCACAAGAAAAGAAATCTACAGACCAACTCTCTAATGAACATGGGTGCTAAAATCATCAACAAAGTACTTCCTAATTGTATCCAACAACACATCAAATGAATTATAGACAAGACCAAGTGGGTTTCATCCCTGGTATGCAAGGATGGTTCAACATAAGGAAATTAATCAATGTAATACACCACATTAACAGATCAAAAGAAAAAAAAATCACATGATCATCTCTATTGATGCAGCAACAGCATTTGACAAAATACAGCATCCTTTTTTGACAAAAACACTCCATAAGCTCCTCAACATGATGAAAGGTATATATGAAAAATCCACACCCAAAATCATACTCAAAAGTGAAGTGCTAAAAGCTTTCCCTCTAAGATCTGGAGCAAGTCATGGATGCCCACTGTCATCACTCTTATTTAACATTGTGTTAGAAGAACTTGCTTGAACATTTAGGCCAGGAAAAGATATAAAATTCATCCAAACTGGAAAAGAAGAGACAAAAATTTCACTCTTTACAGATGGCATGATCCTATGCATAGAAAGTTCTGAAAAATCTACAGCAAAGCTTTCTAGAGCTGATAAATGAGTTCAGTAAAGTGGCAGGATATAAGATCAACACACAAAACTCATTAAGAGCCCTGTACACCAGTAATGAGCAATCAAAGGAGGAAATCAAGGGAAAAAATTCCATTTACAATAGCAAATAAAAGAAGCAAATACCTAGCAATAAACTTAAATAAAGATGTAAAGGACTTGTACACAGAAAACTACACATTATTATTAAAGGATGTCAAAGAACACCTAAATGAATGGGAGAATATTCCATGTTGATGGATTGGAAGACTAAACATCATTCAGATGTCTGTCATACTCACATTAATTACAGATTTAAAACAATCCCAATAAAAATCACATTTATTACTGAGTTAGAAAAGTTAATTATGAAATTTATTTGGGAAGGTAAGGGGTCCCAAATAGCCAAAAACATATTGAACAATATCAAACAAAATCGGAGGAAACACACTACCTGAATTTAAAACATACTACAAAGCTATGGTGGTCAAAACTGCATGATATTGGCACAAGGATAGACATACTGACCAATGGAAGTGAATTGAGAATGCTGATATAGATTCTCACGTGTACAGGCAAATTAAATTTGATAAGGCCACCAAGCCCTTTTTTTTGTAATTCAATGTGGAGGTAGATGATGCCAGGAATGATCCAAAGAGGGATTGGGATCAGGGGACTTCACTCCATGTGGAATGCAGACAAGTATATTTAGGCTGAAGCTGCTTTTTATAATACAAAGCCGATTTAAAAAGTAGGGTGTCCTTCGCTAGTTCCTCTGCTTGACACGTAAGAGCACTGCCTGTTTCTGTGTTTCTAGACAATCTTTCTTAGGAATTCAGACAATAATTTCTTAGTGGTGAGTTCATTCTGCTCTGCCTCCTCCTACTGATGTCTGCAGTATGCAGTGTCCTTGGAGACATTTACTAATGTTTCTGTGCCAGCAAGCATGCTTTCTAAATGCTTAATCCTTTATGCTCTGGCTCTCAGCACCTTTTCCAACGTTTCCCCCATTTTTGTTTTTGCCCAGGGTGACTGTGCCTGTCTTAGGTTGCCCTCCTCTGAAGGTCTTACCTGTCGCTGGATACCAGCCAAGGTCCATGGACAGGGGTTTGAGAGTTAAGGGTGTTAAGCAGAATCAAGTTATTGGCATGGCTGGCCATTTCAGCCCTATAATTGTGGGACAGCAAAGCTTTGCGAATGCCTCCTAATACAGTTAAGAGTAGCAGAGCACCAATGATCACCACACTGAAGTTAGCAAGTACAGAGGTTGATTTCCACCAATGTAAGGGGTTTATTTTATTTAATTGATCTGTCACAGATTGCCAAAATTTGCTACCTGAAAGCATAGTAAGTTGATTCTGAGACATGCTCAAAATCCTTTTTTGCAAATCTGTAATTCCTATAGATAAATTTGTGTGGTGACCTATTAAATGATTTTTAATTTTTTCCCATTCATAGTGGGAATCATTGTATGAAAGAGGAGTGATACAAAAAGCACTTTCATTCCAATCACACTTCAAACCTTGTTTTAAATTTAGATTATATACCTGATCTCCCATTTGTGTAACAGCCATCTCTAAGTCATTAAGCCTATTATTAATTTATTCATCTATATATGCCTGACTATGCCATAGCTCACTAGCATTATGATGACAATTTTTAGCATATTGTTGTGTTTGGATATTCTCATGTAGGGCAGTTCCTGCCACAGTAGCAGCTGTAATAACACCTATAAGCCCTAATATAGCAGCTATAATTAATCCAATTAAATGTTTGGTTCTTTTCAAATAATGATTTAGAAAGTGTCAAAGGATTTGGCTCTCAGGAGAAGACTGCCAGCAGTGATTCATGTGAACCAGAAGCCATATTCCACGATGCCGTCGTCCCATTAGAATCGCAGTAGAACTCTCCTGTAAAACATACTTTGATACACAAGTGTAAAGGGAGCAATTGCTGCAGAAAAAGCATGTTTGATTTTTAATGCTCACTGTTCCAACTATAAAAACAATGGGATCCCGTACACACACTTTATGATGTGAGCTACCATTCCAGTGTAGGGTAGTATTCGCTGGTCCTTTCTTCCCAGTTAATGTATAAGTAGGGGCTAATCCGCAAAATACTTTCCATACATTCTTTTGTTTTTTCCTGTAACTGTGATCCCAAGAGGAGGGGATCAATCATCCCTGTTTGATCCTTCTAATTTGCCTATTGCTGGTTAAATTAGGTCCATTCCCTAGCCACGGATATGGGTGGGTTTCAGAGACAGATACAGTAGTTTGATTAATTCCAGTCCAACTAACTCCAGGATAATTGCCATTTTCCAGGACTGGTAGCCCCAGAGGGGAGTCTCCCCAAATTATTCCATAGGAGTCATTAAAGAAAATTAGTTCCCTTTCCATATGGCATTCATGCCAACCTTCCTCATCGGTTTGTCTGGAAAAGGAGCAAGTGGAATTTTGAGATTTGTAACTGGAAATACTAGAGGATGGGAATAAAATGATTTTAATTGAGGTTTCATTTGTTCTGGTCACAACCACAGTCTGATTTTTAATTGACATGCATGGTGGCTGTGGCCCAATGCAGAGTGGCCGACCAAAGAAGGGTAAAGTCAGATTGCTTATGGTTTTTCCTTCTCATTATTTAAGAAAGGTAGTCTTTTATCAAAAGGCCTGGGAAATTCTGAACTGCCATTTAAAAAACTGAAAATGATGGATCTCCCCATGTAAGTACTCTTATAAGTGAAGGATTAGGTATATATGTCCAGTATGTAAAATTATTAGCTCTTATCCCCAATACTTGCATGATCAATAGAACTGTCATCCAGAAGATCTTCATTATGGCTCTCATTTGAGTCTGCTTTTCTCTGTTTCAGTCTATGGTTTGGCAGCCAAATGGAGACGTTGGAATCTGTAAGCACAAGAGCATACCCTCATCCCCAAATTTTTACCCATCCTTTCTTCCACTGACCATCATTAACATCTTTCCAATATATAGGTTGATGGAGAGTTGATACATTCTTTTTGCTAGGTTGCCAATGCACTTCTGCAGGAGTGAGATTTTTTTAACTGTTGATAAACATTTAGAAAATTCAAAGTATATAAGGCTTTATTTAATTGATCACGAGGGTTTATCATGCCATCACCATCTCCGCCTTTTTGTTTTTGAAGCATATATTTTAAGGTTTGATTAGCACATTCTACAATAGCTTGTCCTGTTGGGTTATATGGGATACTGGTGACATGAGTAATATGCCAAGTGGCACAAAAATGTGTGAATGAATGACACATATAAGATGGACCATTATCTGTTTTAATTTGCAAAGGAATACCCATAATAGCAAAACATTGCTAAAGATGAGATTGCACAGTGGTAAACTTTTCACTAGTTTGAGCTAATGCCCAGGAAAATGAGAATAAGTATCAATAGTGACATGTACATATTTGAAACGTCCAAAAGAGGGACCATGTGTAACATCGTTTTGCCAAAGTGCATTAGGTTGCTCACCTCACGGATTCACACTGGAGGGTATCAGAGAATTATGAATTGGGCCACATGTGGGGCAAGAATGAATAATATGTTTGCCTTGTTCTATAGTAAGATCAGGAAATTTGTGTTTCAAACCTTTGGCATTCACATGAGTGCTGTTATGAAAATCAATAGCAGTTTGTATGGGAGCAACTAATTTATCTACTAAGTACTTAGCAGTTGCCAAAGGACCAGGCAAATGAGAATGGGATCGAATATGGGTGATAAGCAGAGAGGAAACATGATTTTGTACAAGTTGCTGCAAATTAAAAAACATTAGAGAAAGTTCATCATGAGGTACAATATGAGCAGTTTCTATGTGAGACAAAACCTGGCAAACGTAAACAGAATCAGAAACAATATTGAGAGAGTCTGAAACAGTTTTGTAACAATTTTATTACAGCATCAAGTTCTGTTTTTGTGCTGATGTACAATGTGTTTGCCAGACCTGTTGATGATGTGGTCCAGTAAAACTAGCCCATCCATTACTGCTCCCGTGAGTAAAATATGTGGTGGCATGCAGAGGAGGTTGGGTTTTAATAATGGAAGGTAAGACCCATGAAGTATGTTTCAAAAACTGTAATAATTTAGAAGAGGGAAAGTGATTATCACTAATGCCAATAAAATCACTTAGAGGAATTTGCCAAGGAAAGCTCACTGTAAATAAATGAGTAATTTCTTCCTTAGACAAAGAACATAAAATACATTCTGGATCTATATCTATAAGATGGCACAAACAAGCCCTGCCTTTTCTGAACAAATAGGAAATTTTATCAACATAGGAATCTAAAATTTTTAGGGATTTGTTAGGCAAAAAAAGCCATTCCAAAATCCTGTCTTGCCGAAAAATCTGATAGGAGAATATAAGGTAGGAAAGATGATTAATTGAATAGGTTTGGCAAGATCGACCTGTTTTAATTGACCTTCTTGTATTCTTTGTTCTACTAATTGTAACTCAGCTTCAGCTTCAGAAATAAGAGTTCTAGGACTCAAAAGATCTGAATCTCCATTCAAAGTGTCAAAAAGATGTGAAAGGGCATAAGTAGGAATTCCTAACACTGGGCAAATAAAATTAATATCCCCCAACAATTTTTGGAAGTCGTTAAGGGTAAGCAGTTTATCTCGATGAATTTGTACTTTTTGAGGAGCCACTGTATTAGAAGTTACTCAAAAACCCAAATAGGTAAAAGGAGTTTCTCACTGAATTTTTTCTTCAGCTACTTTTAACCCAAAATGTGAAAAAATTTGTAAGCTAAACTGAAATAAGTTTTGCAATATATTCATGCCGGGATAAGCAAATAAAATATCATCCATATAATGAATTATTAAAGCAGTTGGATATTTTTCATGAATCTTTTGTAAAGGTTGATTTACAAATAATTGACATAAGGTTGGGCTATTCAACATACCTTGTTGAATACACGCCATTGAAATCTTTGTCTGGGACTTTGATTATTAAGGGCAGGTATTGAAAAGGCAAATCTTTCCCTATATTTAGGATGTAAAGGAATAGTAAAAAAATAATCTTTTAAATCAATAATAGTCAAAATCCAATCCTGAAGTAACATAGAGGGCTGTGGCAGGCCACGTTGAAGGGTTCCCATAGGCTGAATCACTTTATTTATCTCTCTAAGATCTGTTATCATTCACCATTTCCCTGATTTCTTTTTCATAACAAATACCGGTGAATTCCAGGGGCTAGTGGAGGGTTCTATATGACCAGCTTTTAATTGTTCTTGAAACAAAGATTGAAGGGCTTTGAGTTTTTCTTGAGAAAGGGGTTATTGATCTACTCATATTGGTGTTTGAGTTAACCGAGTAAGAGGCAAAGTGAAGCCCTTTTTACTAATGGCTCCTTTATAAATTTGATTGATCTGGGCCATATAACCCAGGCCTCGATGATCACCAGGTTTACGGGTCTGTCCAAATTGCATTTGATTCATCATATTTTTAATGGTGTCAGAAAGAGTAGGGATATGTATATATTCTCCCCATTGATTTAAAAGGTCTCTGCCCCATAAATTTAATCCCACATCAGCAACAAAAGGTTGTAAGGTGGCCTTTTGTCCTTCTGGACCTATAATATCAAAAATTTTCATACTTTGATAAACATCACTCATGGTTCCAATACCTGTGAAAACCTTAAGAACATTTTGCAATGTCCAAGCTTGAGGCCAATGGCATTTAGCGACAATGGTGACATCAGCTCCGGTATCTACTAATCCTAAAAAATCTTTCATTAATAATAATAGTTAATTCAGGTCTTTCATCTCCCACAAACGTTTACCAAAAGACCCTATGGCCTGATGACCCAAAGCCACCAGTTCTTTTGAAAGGAAGTGCAGAAGGTTTATTATAAGGAAGAAAAAGCAACTGAGTGATACAGTCCCCACTATTTGTACTTGCCCCAGGGACTGTACCATAACTTTAATTTCTCCCTGATAATCCTCATCAACAAGTCCCATTTGAACCAAGAGTCCTCTTTGAGTCAAACTACTTTTCCCAAGTATTATCCCTATTGAATTTTTTGGAATTGGGCCTTTAACTCCTGTAGATATTGTTTGGAAGCCCATTGATTGTGTTATTAATTTGGTTTCAGCACTTGGCAAATCTACAGCAGCACTTCCCTTTACTGCTGCTTTTAATTTGGTAACAGGAGTGAGTGATTCCTCCCGTTGCTGACAGGATATTTCAAAGGGAGGCTCATATTGTTTTTCTGTGGGCCCTGAACTAGGCCTGCATAAATGTTTCCCGAATGGGTGATTAACTTTCTGTCTCCATAAAATCGGGATTTACATTCCCTAGCCCAATGGAACCCTTTCTGGCAAATCAGGCATCTTATTGATGTATGTGGACATGATTCATTTCTCTTTTGAGCTTCTGAAGTAGGGAGCATTCTGCACTCTTTCTGAAAATGTCCTGTCTTCCCACATTGATAACACAATCCCTTTTTTCCTCAACCCTTGCCCAGGTATGTTCGAGACATGGTAGTGGCCATAATGGCCATCTGATGAGTAGAAGACCCAATATCCTGACAAGCTTTAACATACTCAGGAATTGACCCACCAGCTGCTTTAATAGTTCTTATTGATTTTTTGCATTCACTATTGGCATTATCAAAAGCAAGGGTTAAAAGAATAAAATCTTGGGCCTCAGGAATTTGCACAGTTTTTAAAACAACATCAGAGAGCCTAGCAATAAATTCAACATATGGCTCATTGATCCCTTGAATTATTTTTGAAAATGACTGTGTAGCTTGTCCGGGGGGTGTGATTTTCATTCATGAAGCTAAACAAGCCATCCTAACATGAACAATAGCTTCATCATTATATTGTAACTGCTGGGGTATACCCATCCAATCACCAGTACACAAAATCTGATCAAGAGTTATTGGAACAGGAGGGTTTTAAGCTGCATTGCGCTTGGCCATTTGCATAGCTTCATCTGTCCACCATGTTTTAAATTGTATAAATTAAGCAGAATTTAAAACTGTATGAGCTAGCATTTCCCAGTCCCATGGGAGTAGTCTATCTGTTTGAGCCAGCCCTTTGATAAGACCAAGAGTATAAGGGGAATTAAGCCCATATTGGGCACTTCGGCCCTGTACAATGCATCTCATGAGAGATGATGAAGCATGGGTGTTAGGAACTATTACATGATTTGTACACGGATTATTATCAAGACCATGAGGTAATATAGTAAAAGGGTTAGTAGGAGGTGAAAGAGTAGAAGGAGGACCAGGGTTCCAGGAATCTTTAGCAGGAGTTTTCTTAAATATACCCGAATCCACAGGACTGGTTCCCTGTTCCTTAGGTAGGGTAGGATACAAATGCTGGACAGAAAAAGCGGCTGGCTGATTTTAAAAACTAGTGCTAGTTCCCTTAGTACAGCAGAAAACAGAATCCTCCTTATCAGAAGTGCAGCCTTCTGGAACTTCAAAACTCCCTTCCTTTAAAACAGGCTGTTGAGTGCTATCATCAACACCTTTTGTATAAATAACATTTCCATCATCCTCTTCAGATTGTAGAGGATCTAAGGCAGTGGCTATTTGATGACATAGAGGCCATACTTGAAGAGGAACTGTTTCCCCTTTTTGATAAGCTCCCCGCAATGATTTCATTGCTAATTTCCATTGTTTCAAATTTAACACATTCCACCCTTGCGGCTGAAACCAATAACAATATTTCTGTACAAGAGAAAAAATTCTAGTAACTCGGGGGTCATCACAGATACCCCTGTATTCTTTAACAGGGTTTTCAAAACTTGCAGGCCAAAAACTTTTCAAAACTTCAAAAATTACCCTGACGATCAAGATTGTTCGACTTACCAACAGACGTTATGGTGCAAGGACCGTTCGACCCACCAGCAGCAGTCCTTGTTTCCACGGCAGTAAACCAGAGAAAAGACTAGTCGAGCCCCACAATGGGTGCCATCTGTTGTAATTCAACGTGGAGGTAGACGATGCCGGGAATGATCCAAAGAGAGATTGGGATCGGGGGCCTCACTCCATGTGGAATGTAGGCAAGTTTTTTTAGGCTGAAGCTGCTTTTTATACTACAAAGCTGATAACAAAAGTAGGGCGTCCTTCGCTAGTTCCTCTGCTTGGCACATAAGAGTGCTGCCTGTTTCTGTGTTCCTAGACAATCTTTCTTAGGAATTCAGACAATAACTTCTTAGTGGTGAGGTCATTCTGCTCTGCCTCCTCCTACTGATGTCTGCAGTATGCAGTGTCCTTGGAGACATTTACTAATGTTTTTGTGCCAGCAAGCTTGCTTTCTAAATGCTTAACCCTTTATGCTCTGGCTTGCAGCATCTTTTCCAACACCCTTTCAACTGGGAAAGAATGGCCTCTTCAACAAATGGTGCTTGGAGAACTGGATATCCATATCTCAAAGAATGAGAGAGGGTCACCATCACACACACTATTCAAAAATTAATTCAAGATGGATCAAAGAAATAAATATAAAAACCATGACCATAATGCTACTAGAAGATAATGTAAGGAAGCATGTAAAAGATATTGTAGTTGGAAATAGTTTCATAAACTTTATACCCAAAGCTCAAGCAACAAATGAAAAATAAATGGGAACTCCTCAAAATTAAAATCTTTTTACTTCAAAGGAATTTGTCAAGAAAGTGAAAAGGCAGCCTACTGAATGGGATAATATATTTGGTAACCATTTATCTGATAGGGTCTTAATATGCAGCATATATAAAAGAAACTTACATCTCAAAAATGAAAAGACAAACAAGCCATTTTTAAATGGGCCAGAGATTTGAATAGACATGTCCCCAAAGAAGAAATACAAATGGCTAAAAAGCACACAAAAAGATGCTCAACTTCACTAGTTATTAGGGAAATGCTAATTAAAACTACAATGAGATACTGTCTTACACCTAATAGACTGATGATGTGCTATTAAAAAACAAAGAAGTACAAGTGTTGGAGAGGAGGTGGAGGAAAGAGAATGAACCCTCCTCCACTGTTGGTGGGAATGTAAAAGATTTCAGCCACTGTGGAGTTCAGTTTGGCATTTCCTCAGGAAGCTAATTATAAAACTGCCATATGATCCAGCTATCCTACTTCTGGGTATATACCCAGAAGAATTGAAAGCAGGGACATGAACAAATATATGAACACCAATGTTCATAGGGACATTATTCACTATTGCCAAAAGTTGGAAGCAACCCAAGTGTCCATCAACAGACGAATAAAGAAGAAATTTATGGTATATACATACAATGGAATATCACTCAGCTGTAAGAATGAATGCAGTATTAACACACAGGACAACATGAATGAATTTTGAAGACCTTATGTTGAGTGGAGTAAGCCAGTCACTGAAGGACCAATACTATATGACCTCACTGATATGACTTAAGCAAATTAAGCAGGCTCACAGATGTAGAGTCTGGAAGACAGTTTATCAGGAGATAGAACAGGAGTAGAGTGTGGTGAGTTGAGGCTCAATATGAGCAACGCCTATGATAAGGTGGAAGGGGATGTTGGGCAGTGAATGGGGGTGATAGTGGTGCAGTGTTGTGATTTGGTTTGACAGTGCTGGAATATGAAAGGGAGTAATAATTCTGCCATAATTCTTTTGGGAATTATGGCAGGGGAGGGTTACTGGTGCAAGGTTTTGGGGGTGGGGGATATGTGGGATAGGGTGCACCTGGGGCATGCTTCAGTGGAATATGAATGTTCATCTTTTTACAGTGTGTTATCTCAGTGGGTGGAGATCTACACAATTAACAAGAAAATATTAAACTCCCACCCTGGGAAGTCCTGCTATGTTCTCAATTAAAGGGGCAGGAATCTCATAAGAACAAGGGCAGTGCATAATAAAAGAAAACAGACCAGTATGTCAAGATCTAAATATTATTGCAAGTAACTATGAACCTTATTCTTCAAAAATTGAAACATTGTGGTTACCATAGATTCTGAGGGGAAGGGGAAGGAAGAATAGCATAGATTGTACATAGGGCATTTTTAGTGCATTGGAATTGTTCCTGATGATCCTGCAATAATGGATACAGGCCATTTTAATTTTTGTCAAAACTTATAAAAGTGTATGGTACAAAATGCAAACCATAATGTAAATCATTGACCATGGTTAGTAGCAATGCTACAATATTTGTACATCAATTGTAACAATGTACCATACACATGTAAAATGTTATTAATAGGCATGAGTGGGAGAGGGGGAGTGAGCTGGGCATAGAGGAATCCTCTATATTTTCTATGTGAATTTTCTGTAACCTAGTTTCTTGGAAGACAAAACAAAAATAAAAACAGATGTGGCTCGAGTGGGAAGCAGATGTGGCTTGAGTGGTTTAGCTCCTATTTACCATATGAAAGGCCCTGGGTTCGATTCTCTGGGCCTCCTGGTGAAGGTAAGCTGGCCTGCAAGGCATGGTGAGCTGATGGCCTGTGCAGCACAGTGAGCTGACTTTGAGCTGGTGCAACAAAGGGAGACAAGCAGACACAGAAAAATGCACAGCAAATGGACACAGTGAGCATGAGTAGAAAGGGGGGGAATATATAAATAAATAAATAAAATAAATCTTTAAAAGAAACATGGAGAAACATACAGAAGAAATTTTCACTGTACATAAAAGACAAGAGATCTTACTGTGATGAAAGACACAATGAAAACTTTTTTATTTTATTTTATTTCTGTATTTGGTATTTTGCATTTTTGTATTTTTTGTTATATATTACTATTAATTTGTTTTAATTTGCCCCAAGAAGTCTAGACCTCCTCCCTGCTTTGAGGAGGGTACCAAGCCTGCACTACCCAATCTCCAGCTTGCCTCAAGGAGTTTCCACCACCTCTCTCTGTGAAGAAATCATCACCCAACATCCAACCTGCCCTGAAGGCTCTGCCATCTAACCCAAGCCTGAAGAGATTAATCCTGTCTCACCAGCTGAAAATGCAAGTGGATGCCCTGAGGTAATTAGCTGGAAAAACACTTCTAATTTTTCTCCATACTCGCCCCAACCACCTCTCTTCTCTTCCAGATCTATAGCTAGACTAAAATCACAACAAGCCTCCAAAGGTGAAGTACAAAGTGTGACCCATGAGGAGTACACTATACTCTAAAAGAACTGCATGAGTTTTCCAATTGATACAGATAGAAATCAAGGGAATATATGTGGGAATGGATATTAAGGGTATGCAATAATGGTGGAAGGAAAATAAAGTTGGATCAGGCTGAATTTATTGATATGGACCTACTAAGCACAGATTCTGGACTCAGTATTGTAGATCAAAGGGTTCAAAAGGGCTCTAATTGTTTGGGTGGCTGGCTGAAACTTGGACCAAAAGATGACGTACAATGCCTGAGGTCAAGATGCCTGATTTACTCTGGTATACTATAGATGAGGGAATCCAAAGATTTGAGAGATTGGAATCTTAGAATGGATTCACCATTTAAGATCTGCCCACCCACCCCTGGAATGCCCAGAGGACTAACCTTAAACCAAAACTGTGAGGAATAAATTTGTGAGGCTAACTCTCTCTTCCCTGATGAGCTTTGTGGTTGCTCTTCTCTGTAAGCCAGATATTACTTTATGAACTTCTCTCATGGAACTAGAATTATTAAAAAGTATGGGGATGATTGGATCCTGGGCTGGCAGAAGCCAAGTAGCAGCACTTAATTGCTAAAGACATATGGGTATGTCTACCACAATGAAAGTCACACTTAGACATCAATCAAAAGAGTATGAATCACATAGTCCTACAGCACTGGCTAATAGATCATGGGGTACCTAGAAGTAAAAGAGATGGACAGTCTACTAAATTCCTACTTGATCTTTATAAGCAGAAGAGTTCTAGGTCAAGTGAACAAAACCCTAACTTGAATTGCAGAAACAGAGTCATGGTCCCTTAATCAATTCCCAGGCTTGAGACAGTTTAGAGACCCAAGCCCCTTGAATGAGGGGAAGGCTAGGTCCCCTTGGGATCCTGTTAAAAATGCCAAAAAATTATACTATTAAACTTACTCCAACTTTTACCCAAAGAGACCTATAGTGTTTTATCAAGGTGACTGTGCACTGAGGAAAAGGAAATGTTCAGACACTTTGGAGATTATTAAACACTGGCTAACAAGTGACATTAATTCCAGGAGACCAAAATAATCACTGTGGTCCACCAGTCAGAGTAAAGGCTAATAGAGGCCAGGTGATCAATGGAGTTTTAGCTCAGGTCCATCTCACAGTGGGTACATTGGATCCCTGGACAGATTCTGTGTTTTTTTCCCCCAGTTCTGTTATATATAATTGGAATAGACATACTCAGTCATTGGCAGAATCCCCACATTTGATCCCTGACTTGTGGAGTGAGGGCTATTATTGTAGGAAAGGCCAAGTGGAAGCCTCAAGAACTGCCCCTACCTAAAAAAATTGTAAATCAAAAGCAAATCTTGGCCCAGTGCCCTGGGCCATGCAGCTGCCACCAAGGACACAGTTATGACCTCCCAAAAGCTGAAGGGGACCAGGGGTGGGCCCAGCAGCATGAGTAGGAAGTTGGTACCAACTTTGGGAATTTTAGGTTCCAGGCAAAACACAGCCTCCCTGACTTATCTTAGGAATAAGGCACTCTGGAGCCCCACATCAATGCACAGATCCATAAATAAAAATGTTGCTCATCCAAGAGGGATTTTTGTGACCAAATCATCAGTTCCTGCTCAATTCCTGGATGTGCTTACAAAGCCTTAGAATGTCAGTGCTGGAAAGAAACAAGGAAGGAAAATTAAT
This sequence comes from Cabassous unicinctus, assembly GCA_029593785.1. Lineage (NCBI taxonomy): Eukaryota > Metazoa > Chordata > Mammalia > Cingulata > Chlamyphoridae > Cabassous > Cabassous unicinctus. The sequence continues at coordinate 17,323 of JAQZBX010015820.1, forward strand.
AGTCTTTGAAATAGTATCGGTTGGTTGATTGTTGTGTACTAAACATTGATGCTGTGAAAGTACAACTTTATTGAAATAGGTATAAACATAAGTTTTATTTTCTGTTTTAATTTCAGAGGGATTACTGTTTGGGAATGCTCTTCAGAGAATGTTTAATAAATTGCAGTTTCTCATTATCAGTCATACCCTAATGATCCCAGCAAGCTGATGTCCTGTCTCTAAGATATTCATCAAACTTAGTAAACACTAAACCTCTTATTAGGCCATGGATAGTTTTTATGTAATTAGTCATTAGAGAAACAATTATTTTCCCATTATAATGATATAGAATTTTGAGTGTTAATAAAAGAATCTATCAATTTTTTTTTTAAAAAAACAATGCTGGATTCCTGGAGGGATTGCAAGGATCAGTGCCACTATCAAGGACTTGAAGGACAAAAGGGTGGCAATTCCCACCATATCCCTATTCAACTCTCCTTTTTGGTCTGTGTAGAAAACTCATGATCTTGGAGGATGACAGTAGATTATCATAAATTCAACCACGTGGTGACTCCAATTGCAGCTGCTCTTCAAGATGTTGTATCATTGCTTGAGGAAATCAACACATTCCCTGGTACCTGGTATGCCATTATTGATCAGGAAAACACTTTTTTCTCAATTGCCATTAGTAAGGACCACTAGAAAGTTTGCTTTCAGCTAGCAAGGTCTGCCTCAAGGGTATATCAACTCTCCAGCCCTATGTCATAATTATGTCTGCAGGGACCTTGCTCATCTCTCCCTCCCACAAGACATCACATTAGTCCATTATATTGATGATATCATGTTAACTGGATGTAGTGAGCAAGACATAGCAATGACTCCAGACTTATTGGTAAGGCATTTGTGTGAGAGTTGATGGAAGATAAATACAACAAAAATACAGGGGACTTCTACCTTACTGAAATTTCTAGGTGTCCAATAGTGTGGGGCATGTAAAGATATCTCTACTAAAGTGAAGGATGAGCTGTTGCAATTGACCCCTTTAATGACTAAAAATGAGGCACAATGCTAGTTGGTTTTTTTGGATTTTGGAGAAAATATATTCCTCATTTGGGTGTGCTACTCTGGCTCATTTACTGAGTAACCAGAAAAGCTGGTAGTTTTGAGTGAGGACAGGAGCAAGAGGAGGCTCTGTGACAAGCCCAGGCTGCTGTGCAAGCTGCACTGCCACTTGGGCGATATGATCCAGCAGATCAAATGGTGCTGGAAGTGTCAATGGCAAATAGAGATGCCATTTGGAGGTTTTGGCAGGCCCGTGTAGGAAAATCACAATACAGGTCCTTAAGATTTTGGAGCAAAGTCCTGCCATCTTCTACAGATAACAACTCTCCTTTTTAGAAAAGCTTTTGTCCTGCTACTGGGCCTTAGTAAGCCTGAATGTTTAAGCATGGGCCAAAAAGTTACCATTAGATCTGACTTCTATGTCATGAGCTGGGTATTGTCTGACCCACTAAACCATAAAGTTGGGCATGGACAGTAGCACTCCACCATAAAGTGGAAGTGGTATATATGGGATAGGGCTCAAGGTGGTCCTGAAGGCAAAAGTAAGCTACATGAGGAAGTGGCCCAAAGGCCCATGGTCATCACTCTTGCCACATTACCTTCTCTTTCCCAGTCCACAGTTATGGCCTCTTGGAGAATTCCTTACAATCAGTTGATGGGGGAAAAGAAAACTTGAGGCTGCTTTACAGATGGTTCTTCATGATGTGAAGGTACTGCCCAAAAATGGACAGCTGCAGCAATGCAGCCTCTTTCTGGGACATCACTGAAGGACAGTGGTGAGGGCAAATCCCCCCAGTGGGCAAAATTTCAAGCAGTGTTCCTGTTTTTTCATTTTGTTTGGAAGGAGAAATGTTCAGAGCTGCATTTGTACAATGATACATGGGCTGTTGCCAATGGTTTGACTGGATGGTCAGGGACTTGGAAGGAACATAATTGGAAAATTTGTGACAAAGAAGTCTGCAGAAAAGGTTTGTGTGTAGACCTTTCTGAAGGGGCAGAAAAACATGAACGTATTTGTGTCTCATGTGCATGCTTACCAGAGGGTCACTACAGCAAAGGAAGATTTTAATTCTCACATGGATAAGATGACCTTCTCTGTGGTTAATAGTCTGTTTCCCTAGCCATTCCTGTCATTGCCCAATTGGGCTTATGAGCAAAGTGGCTATGGTGGTAGGGATGGAGCTTATGCATGTGCTCAGCAACATGGACTTCCCTTCAACAAGACTGACTTGGCTACAGTCACAGCTGACCACCTGATCTGACAGCAGATCCCACATTCAGTCCCCAATATGGCACCATTCCCCAAGGTGATCAGTCTGTTACCTGATGGCAGGTTGATTACATTGGCCCAGTTACATCATGGAAACAGTAGCAATTTGTTCTAACTGGAATAAGCAAATCTTCTGGATATGGGTTTGCCTTCCCTGCATACAATGCTTCTTCCAAAACTACCATCTGTGAACTTACCAAATGTCTTATCCACCACTATGGTATTCCACACAGCATTGTTTCTGATCAAGGAACCCACTTCACAGCAAATGATGTGCTGGAATGGGCACATGCCCATGGAATGCACAGGTCTTATCATGTTCCCCATCTTCCTGAAGCATCTGACTTGATAAAACAGTGGAATGACCTTTTGAAGACTCAATTCTGGTGCCAGCTAAGTGGCAGTACCTTGCAGGGCTTGGGCAATGTTCTCCAGGAGACTGTGTGTGCTCTAAATCAACATATCCACTATGGTGCTGTTTCTTCCATAGAAAGTATACATGGGTTCAGGAATTGAGAAGTGGAAATGAGATTGTGAATACTCACTATTACCCCTAGTGATCCACTAGTAAAATTTTTGCTTCCTTTTCCTGCAACCTTAAGCTCTGCTGGTGTAGAGGTCTTAGTTTCAAAAAGAAGATAGTTTCCACCAGGGAACACAACAATGATTCCACTGATCTGGAAGTTAAGACAGCCACCTTGCCACTTAGGGCTCATGTGCCTCTGAATCAACAAGCAAAGAAAGGAATTCCTGTACTGGATGGGGGGATTGATTTTACACAATGGCGGTAAAGAAGGGTTTGACTGGAATGCAGGAGATCCCCTAGGATGTCTCTTAGTACTACAATGCCCTGTGATTAAAATCAATGGAAAATTGCAACAACCCAATCCAAGCAGGGCTAACAATGGCCCAGAATCTTCAGGAATGAAAATTTGGGTCACACCACCAGGCAAAGAACCACTTGCAGCTGAGGTGCTTTCTAAGGAAAAAGGGAACATGGAATGGGTAGTAGAAGAAGGTAGTGACAAATATGAACTTCAACTATTTGACTAATAACAGAGAATAAGAACTGTAATTATTGTGAATATTTCTTCCTTGTTTTGTTATGAATATGTTTGTATAAGTACATAAAATGAATCTTTGTTGTCTTCCCTAACCTTTCACCTTATCATATGACATAAGTTGTAATCATTTCATGGCATAGTATTTAAGGATGTCATGTTGAAGAGTGAACATTACCTAAGGACTTGAACCTTATTCTGGAGGGATTCAGTATATTTCCTGTGGTATACAGGACAGTTGAATATTTCTTAGGCAGAAATATATGTATTTATATATTATTTTTATTGCTTTTATTTAGAGACTAAGTATGTTTTAAGGTGATTTATATGGCTGCCATGTTGACAAGGGGTGGACTGTCAGCCAGATAATGGTGCCCAGTAGTTTGGTCAAGCAAGCACTGCACTAATTGTAATACAAGGGCAATATATGGATTTAATCATCAATAAGTTGACTGCATAGATGGCTGTTTACATCTACAATTAACTGAGGAGATTGCTGGTGCTGTGTTTAGAGACCATGAAGCAGAATACAAAATATAGCCCCCAACTGCTAGTTGGGAATACAAGGAGGAAAGGATATGGAGGTTTCTGTGCCAAGTTCCAGTCAGTAAAGTGACTGTCTTGAAGATTGGTGGAAATGTGACTTTGAAGGAAAGAGGAGCATGATGTATTTCATCCTGTGCATTCTTGAAAATGCTTCTGCAGGTGACACATGCCCAGATTGAGGATGAAGAAATAAAGTCATCACTGGTCTGGCCCTCTATTGCAGTGTGTGTGTGCAGGACTGTATCCAGGGATGTTTGTGTCTTCAAGGACACTGATTTGGAGGCATGCAAGGATTTGCCTGATGTACATGTGTGGGGACATGATAGCCCCGTCCTGTGCATCCATGCACATATATGCATTGTGGTCCTGGTTGTGGTGTTGGGAAAGCCTGTGGAGGAAAGTAGCCTGGAATCAGGTGATGGAAGATGGAGTCAAAGCCACAGACCAGGGGCATGGAAGGAAGAAACCTGAAGGGGTGTAGATATGCCACTTGAACCTCTCCTGACCTGGGTCTTCTCCAGGTAGAACAAGCCACCCTCAGTCCAACTCACAAAACCTAGTGGATGGGACAGTGGTGTGTTCCTGAGGTCCATGGGCAGCATTGCCCTTTCCGGACCACTTTTAGCTACACCATTGGCAGCAGGGGTTTCCCACCATGGGAAAGACCAAGGAAGGGAAGACACCACAGACTGTCACCAGAGAGTCTTCTAAACAGAAATGTACCCTCATTCTGAAAGGATGAATGACAAGTGACCCAGTCCTCTGCTCCCTAAGAGTCACAGATGTCTTATGGATAAAACTGAGGACAGAAAGTGCCCTGGACTCAGTTTTGACAAATGGATGGTCAGCAGGTTGAGTGAGGCAGGAACCTGGGGAAGGGAGGTTGCACTGCCTTGGGACTGTGAATGCAGGGTTCGGTGAAAGGGACACCAGCTCAGGGAATTAGCTTCTATCCACTTCTGGAAAAAACAAGATTGAGAGTTTCCTTCACTGTTTGGTTTGTGGGTGCTTTCACAATGATGAAGTTCAAGTCCATCACCCAACACTCACCCACCAATATAGATTAAGCCCTACCATGTTCTAGACATTCTAGAAGCCTCTTTGAGATAAGCTAATGATCCAGTGGAGGTAATAAAGAGACATGAGTGGGAGTATAACAAATACACAAAGTGTTTCAACATGTGATGAAAGGGAAGGAGAGTCTTCCTGATACCCTGAGGAGAAGGCTCAGGAGGCACCACATCAGGATCCTTAAAAATAGATGGGGGTACTCTGGGAAGCTCTTCCAAGGGGTAGCAGGAGTCCTGGTTAGAAGACAGACTCAGGAGCCAGATTCCAGGGTCCCAGTCCAAGGCCTGCCACCTCCTGACTGTGTGCCTTTTTGCAAATTACTTACCCTCTAAGTGCCTCAGTTTCATCAACTTCAAATACCATAGCCCTCAGAGTATTTTCTTGAGAGTTAAGTGAGTTAGCACAACTCAGCACTGGGAAGGGTGACCCTGCATGTCTTCAAAACATTTTTTGCCAGGCAATAATGTGGGAGTGAGGGCTAGGGGAGTTTGGAAGGTAAACTGTGGATGGGTGGGCATCCCCTCCTACCATGCTGCTCAAGGACTTTCAACCATAGTCCAGTGGTAGATGGAAGGCACCTGGGTCTGCAGCTCATCCAGGGAGAGTCTGGATGGGACTCATCCTGCAGGCTCAATCCTTCCGCACTACTCACCTGTTGTGCAGAGAACAGAACCCAGGGTCACCAACTTGGGCATGAGCAGGTGATATTTTTGGGGCACCTGCTGATCAGAGTCATTGCTGGGCCACCTGCCACCACAAATATCAACTCAGGCAAAAATAAAGACTTAGGATTGAGAAGCCAAACTCTAAACCACTTAGAATAGAAGACACAGAAAACTCCTGTGGAATTTCATAGGAGGAAGATTTTTTGATTATGGCACACAGAACCAAACCATGCAGGCAAAGATTGATAAATGTAAATGCATTGAAATTAAAAGTATCATGGAGCAAGCGTGGCTCAGTTGGTTGAGTGCCTGCTTCCCATGTACAAAGTCCCAGGTTCAATTCCTGTTGCCTCTGAAAAAATAAATGTGTGGGAGAGAGTGTAAACTACAATGTAAACTATAATCCATGCTTTGTGGCAAAGCTCTAAAATGTTTCCATCAATTGTAACGAATGTAACACACTAACGAAAGATGTTGTTAATGTGGGAAATTGTGGGCGGTGTAGGAAGTGGGCCCTATGGGAATACCCTATATTTTTGTGTAGCATTTATGTAATCTAAATACCTTTTCTAAAAAAATAAAAAATATATTTTAAAAAAGTATCTTTTATGGGGAGTGGCTGTAGCTCAGTGGTTGAGCACCTGCTTTGCATGTACAAGATCCCGGGTTTAATCCCTGGTGCCTGCTAAAATATGTATCTGAAAAACAAAACAAAGCCACCAACATAATGTAAGGACAAACCACAGAGGGAAAAAAATTTTTGCAATACACATGTTCATTCTATAATTAGTGTCCAGAATGTATTAACACTCTTGTGAATCACCAGCTAACACTTAGCAGCACAGCTTGGGTCAGATAGCCAGAAGAGGCATCAAGGGCAACAGATCAATACGGATGAGGAATGTGCATGAGCAGCATGCAAGAAGGAAATGGAATGGCCAAAAAGTCATGGAAGACACCGAGGATCATAGCTAAAAAGGAAAATCAAAATAAGTACAAGGCTCTGTTTCAGAACCAATAGGTTATTCAAAATTAATAGATATGGAGATGAGGGGCAAAATGGTGGCAGAGTAAGGTGCTTAAGAGTCACCTGCCCCATATAGTGCAGTTAGTAATCACTCAGAGCTATCTAAATCACCTGTTTGAGGGAGGGGAATTGGGTCTCCCACTGGATCCATAGAAATTAATTTCCCTGAAAACAGTTGAAACAAGTTTTTAAAATATGATATTTTTATATGGAAAATCAGAACTGGTTTAGTTTCCTAGGCTGCTCTAAGCAGATACCATGAAATGTGTTTGTTTAAACAATGGGAATTTATTAGCTTACAGTCTAAGGCCAGGAAAATGTACAAATAAAGGCATCATCAAGGTGATGCTTACTTCCCCAAAGACTGGCTGCTGCCAAACCTTGGCTCCTCTGCCACATGGTAAAGCAAATTGCTGTATCTGCTGATCTCTCCCATCTCTTCTGGGTTTCATTGCTTTTAGCTTCTTACTTCCATGGCTTTCTCCTCTCTCTCTCTCTTCATTCTCTTTATAGAGGACTCCAGTAATATGATTAAGACCCATCTTGATTGAGAAAGTCACACCTTAACTGAAGTAGCCTCATCAAAAGGTCTTACCTACTTACAATGTGTTCACACCCACAGGAATGGATTAACTTTAAGAACTTTTCTCTTGCAGCTTTCAGAACTCTGGGGTTCATAACACTTCAAATCACCACAGGATCATAATGTGGTTTTTGTTATTCTCTACACTTTTCAGTGCCTTGAATCACACATACTATATGACAATCTCCAGAATTTGTGTTATCAGAGCTGTTGAAGAGGAGAGAGGAAAGGTTGATGAGGTGGACTTAATGGGTCAATACCCAAGGTTTTCCAAGGAGAAAAGAAACCTGGGTGTCCATAGTGGGCTCAGAATGTCAAATAAAAATTCACCCACATGGGGAAGCATCATGTGAAATTGCATGCATATTCTCCAAGAGAGTGAGGAGACCTTAAACCTCCAATGAAAGTTGCTCACAGGGAAGCAAGGCCCCTACCCAAATGTCAACTACACCTCAAAGACCTCAGTGTCAGGAATTGCAAGAAGAAAGGATTCTTCCTTTAAAGGTAACTCTGTGTGAAGGATCTCATAACCCACATATACAATGACCTGATGACATAGAAATGGTGATTAACTATAAGGATGGATACATGACAACTACAAAACTAGCACATAAATTTATAGCACAATAGACATACCTGGATGTCAAATTAGCAGTGTGGAGGACATTTTTGGAAAATTACAGTAATACAGATAAAAGATAAAGCCAAGCAAATTAAAGCAATTATAGAAAAGACATTTGACAACAGGACAAAGCTACCTGGCATAAGGACAGTTAGATGTCTCTGAAGTAGAGTACCTACAAATGAAATGGAAAACTTGTTTCACAGATGAAGCACTGACATTTACCTTGAAAGGAAAAAACTGTTTCTTCACGTGCCCCATGGTATTCCTTGGAAACTTAAGCCAAGGGGGAAGGTGGCTGGATGTCCCAGCTTGCCTCAGTCAAGTTCTCAGCTTCACAGAGAAAGAAGTCCTTGTTCAAGCTCCCATGACAGAAACAAAGTCATACAGGAGTTGGGGAAGGTTAGGCTAACCTCCAGTCCTGAACAGCAGTGCCAGTACAGAAAACCACATCCTCTCTTTATCTTCTGTGAGGTCCAGGAGACATGAACTTTATTTTTAATTGAAAAGTAGAATATATATTTTTATACAAATATATTTGTCAAACTCAGTATGGTCATTACCATAAGTTCATATTAGACAAGCTTAATCTGTTTAAGGAAATTCCCTTCTACTCTTGTGTTAAGAAGTTTTTTTTTACTTTTTGAAACTTCATATAATTAACTTATATCTATTTTAAGGAAGTTTTAGATTTCAGTCATATTGAAAGTATAGAGAATTGCCATATACCCCAACCCCTCCCCCTGACTTTTCACTTTTTATTTTCCATTTCCAAACGTTTCCAATCAATCTAAATAGAAATTGTGTACAAATTAAGCATTAGCTCCCTATTTCCTGACACAATCAATATACCCCCTGGTAACCTATATTCTAGATTTTATCTCTATAAATTTACATTTTATACTTGGTTCATAGCATTGTCTTTTTGTGCCACTTATTTCATTCAGCATAATGTCTTCAAGATTCATCCATGTTGTCTCTTGCATCAGGACTCCTTCCTTTTTACACCTGAATAATATTCCACCCTCCCCATCACCCTCACCCCACATCTTGCCCAAGGTATTGGGATATTTGGGAGCTCACCCCAGGACTCTGATTGGTTTAACTTTTGCAACCTGCCTGCCATTTGTTTAGTGGATAACAATAATAATTTTATTTTTGTAAAATTAAAATTAGTAGACAAGAATTTATATAACTACAGTTCCAAAGCAGAGCAAAACAAATAAATAAATCATTGTAGTTTTAAAAGAAAAGTGTAGCAGCCAAATGATTTCTAAATAAGTTTTGGAACCAACTTCTTTTTTTAACACAGCATTTCCTTTTTCTTTTTCTAAATCTCTTAGCACAATTCTGTAAAATAAATTTCTAACAGCAAAGAGATATCAATTTCAATGACATAATTAATGGACTCAGATTTAAAGAAGCAAGGTCAATACTCACCCACAAACACACATAATAAATGTAAGAATGGAATTATCAGAAATCACTAGTGAACACTTTTTAAACTGCCTTCTTTTGTAGGTAGTGGAATGGAAATAAACATTCTGAATATGAAGGAAGCAAGAAAACACATTTACTAGAACTTCTTTTGCGTTATGTACAGTTGGGGGAAGTTCAACTAATCTTTTAGGGGGGTGGGGGGAGGAACAATCAGAGAACACTACTCATTTCCTTGATTTCTTTTGCTTCACTTTGGTAAGCTTACAGCTGTGGGATAATTTAATATACTAGAATGCATTAATAATCTGACTCTTAAGAGAGTGTGTAGTAAAACTAGGTGTTTAAAAACCACTCAAACTAGAGACTTACTATGACTTACTATGACTTACTATCAGTGTAACCATAGTCATAAGTTGCTTAACAAGTTAGATTTTGCTCTAAGGGCATTTACAAAAAGATGAAGAGAAAATGAAAACACTGAGATACATGACAGACCCTTGTTATTCCAAACACAGCATTATAGTCCTCCTCCCTTCCAAGATACTTTTATACATTGTGCTTTCCAGCTGCTACCATTAAGCCAAAGACCCATGACCTTAATATCCTGATAAATTCCCTCTCCACCCACTCCCATAAAATTTAGGTTGGAAAGAAGAATGTGTTGAGGGTTTTATCTCAGTGATTTCTGACACAAATTTCCTCAAATCCTTATTCCCACCAATCTGAAGTTAAAAATGCAATTAAACACTGAAATGAAAACCAGTTTTCTTGGTTTTACAGCCATAGCTGAAGAAAAGGTATTTTAAAAATAACTTGTGGAGTACTAAATTTCATAAGTACTTAAAAATATTCAAATATCTTACTGTAGCCTAAAATAACATATCTCAGTAAACTAACTGGCATTAGTCAGAAAAAGTAACACTACAACAACTTTGTACTTTTACCTTTTTGGTTTTCATGTGCAGGTAACCTAATTTCATGGTCACTAACCTGAACCTCCCAACAATAAGCCAAACAAATATTTTATTCTTTAAAAAGGCCAACTGCAGTTTAGAGTATAAACATTTTATATTACATCTTACAACAGTAATTATGAAAGCATATTTTTTCCCAAAAAAATGCAACAAAATCAAAACTGGTAAACACTAACAGAAACAGATTTAAAAAGTTACTTAAGAAAATCACTTGCAAAAATTGGCTGACAATCCTCAACAGTGTAAACACCAAGGTAAAGAACATAGAAACAAAAAAGAAAGCATTTTGAACAATTTTCAGTGGCAAAGTATATGGTAAAATGAAAAACCAAGAAATGTTAATATCTGTTAAGATGCCACTAATAAAATAGATTTTATTTTGACATAAACTTTATATTTTAAATATAATTTACAGATGTTCCAAAAATAGCTCCCTTTCTTTCTTGTGTTAGGATATTTCTTGCCCCTGATATCACAGCTATGCCAGTCTTGTGAATACCAGACTTAGAAAGAGAGGCATGGGGGCCACTGCAACACAGTCAGTGAAAACAAAGGCACATTTTCCATTATAAATTTTTTTAAATGCTCGGTTTGGGTAAACAATCAAGTCTTCATCCAATTTTCTCATATATAGCAAACTGTACTTACTTTAAAAATATGCTTTCTTCAGCTTTCTCATATATATTTATAAATATATACATTTTTTCCCTCTCTTTCAAAATGGAGCTCTTGATATTTTTACACTAAGTATTGTTATAGGTATATACAATTTAATTGCATATTTTAGGAAAACACAAAACCCTTGGTATTTCAAATTTCCGTAACTAGAAAATTGTGTATTTATAATATACAAAGCTCTCATCAAAATACACTTTTTACTGGGAAAAATAAATAAAAGAGACAAGTGGACTTACGCAAATTAAGAAAAAAAAATAACCTGGATAGGTTTCAGTGTGGTTCTTTGTCTGTACCAAGCACATTTGATCTTATTCTCCTAGAATTTTCATCTTCCAAGTATTTTTTAAACACTTTCAATTGAGATTTTAGTATCCCCACATTTGTTTTTCATTCCACATCATCTTCCACCAACCTCTGAGCTTGAAGGATTCTCAGGAGCTTTGTCAGAAGCACCTGGAAGCACCGGTGGTGGAAGAGTTCATGGTACAACTTGCCATCATAGCCATGGCTGGTAACACAGGGCAGTGGCATTGGTCAAATGCTCCATAGCCTTCTCCTATTCACTTGGGACTAGGAACTCCTTTACTGAGCTGTATTTCTTCAAGGAAGTATTTCTGAACTGCTTTGGTACATTTCAGATTGGATAACTTGGAAAACCCAGCTCTCTGCTTGGCAAGTTTCTGTTTTCTTTCTTGGCTCACACACCTGTCTTTGAAAATGGGTTCTGTCTTTCTCTTGAAGTTGAATTAAATACAGTACCCCAAGCAGAGGGCCACATGCACACTGGAGGTGAGTCCTCTTTTCCAACCCACCATTTTCCCTTAGTTGCCTAGTGTATAGGGAAGCATTGGCCAGCAAAAGAGCCATTGGCCACCAATGCTTTGTTTATGAAGTTGTTTTTAATCTTTATTATTTTTTATCTTCTGTATGTTCATTAAGGAGTCGCCAAATTATTGGCATCATAACAAATGGAAAAAGGTTAAAAATGAAAATACAGATTTACACATATGTGGGTTTCCTGTCTTTTTTACAGAATGCACATGAGGTGTGGAAATGGGCAATTGAGGAGGCTCTTTTTTCTGTAGGTATCTATTTGCCTAGCATCTCAGACTGGTGAGAAAGTGGGAAGATGAATTAAACAAAATTAGCACTCAGGTAGTCATGATTGCTGTGTGATATGGCTTTCTATTCCTTTTGAATATCTCCAAATAAAATGTGAAATGAAGAAAATAATTTATCTTTTGTTCTTTTAATGGGAATATTCAAAACTCAGTGGCTTCCTAACATGGATAGGGGACACTGAAAATCTTTATATCATCTGAAGGCTACACATCTATTGGGAACCAGAGGACACAGCATTCCTTGGATCTGAAACAGAACAGGATCACTTTCAATAATAATACATACATCAGAAAGCAAATGTGATGATCTGAGGTGTAGGGAGGGAAGGGGCCTGGGGCTTGAGCAGGAGAAGAGCAGGAATGGCCAATGGCAGTCCACAGGTCAGACCAGAACCTGGATCTAACCTGGTTCCCACTCCCTCTTTAGGAACCATCCTTCTTAACATCAGGTGGTGTTTGTAAATCCTGCCTCTGTGAGCACGGGTGGAACTCCATACTTAGCTTTCTGAAGAACCAAGGAACTGCCTTCCACATTAGTGGCCTGAGTCCTTTGCCATTTTATAATCTCACCAGCAGTAAATGAACACTGCTTTTCTCCATGTCTTCTCCACACTTCTCCTGGTATGTGGAAAGCCTGTGTTTCTCACTTATGAGGTACCAGTTTCAATACCTTACCCTGGAATCTCAAAAAAAAAAAAAAAAAAAAAAAAAAACCTCAGGGGAGCAGATGTGGCTCAAGTGATTGTGCTCCCATCTACCTAATGGGAAGCCCTGGGTTCAATTCCTGGGGCCTCCTGGTGAAAGCAAGCTGGCCCATGTGGAACAGAGTGCTGAAGGTCTGTGCATGTGGAGAGCTGATGGTGCATACAGCAAGGAGAGCTAGCACAGTAAGATGATATAACAAAGGGAGACCAGCAGACACAGGAAAATACACAGTGAATTGACACTTGCATAAACAGCAAGGGGGTGAGGGAGGATAAACAAGTGTATAAAATAATCTTTGGGGAAAAAAATTCAAAACCACTTATCTGGCTGTCTGTCCAGTGACAGAAATTTTTCTAACGTTTTATTATTTCCATGAATACAACACACCAATTTGTTATTGCATTCACATACCAAACTCTCCTAACTGGATTTCCTGTTCACAGAAATCCTATACATAAAATATCTACCAAAAGGTAAAAGCATCAGAAAGTAGTTTGGGTTTCTACCTCTATCATTATCATCATCAAAACTAACAGGAACACCTAGGCCCAGCATCACCCTGTGACCACCACACAGCATTAATGTGCATCTTCTGCCCAATGGAACAGGGCTGAAAAAGAGGGGACTGAGTATCTGGGGATTCTGGGAGGAATCAGGACCCCATAGAGCACACAGAAAACCATCAACCCTCCACAGGGGACTCAGAGAAGGAAACTGCTTAGGGGTGGGCTGGTGGGAAAAGACAGTATGAGGAGGATTCTGCTGACCAAAAATAATATTTGCCCTGAGCTTAGGGAGGGCTGAGAGGGGTAGGCAATAAAAGGGACAGGTGGAGTGGGAAAGGAGTTATGAATTGTCCTGTTTCCATTAAAATTAAAGCATGTACAATTGTGTCAAAGAACCTGACAACAGAGTGATTCAGAAGCCATGTTGTGGACCTTTAATATTTATAGACATATAAAAATGTAGACATCAATGTTGGTGTGAACATTTCTATAAGTAAATATATCCACAGTTACTTTGGCTCACACTTGCCCCAGGGCCTATAGTCAGCCTTATTTAGGTAAATATCTGAGGTAAGAGGTAGGGGTGTGGCTTGGAGACCAGGACAGAAAGTGTTAAAAAGGACCCAGGTGGGACCTTGCCCTAATTTAGGAGTCCTCAAGAGAGTTTAATTTAGAGAAATCATTTGGCTTTAAAAGTAATTGGGAAGCCATTATAAATGGCATTACTTGGCCTACAATTGCCTCTTAATAAACAAGCATCTGCCTACCAAGAACGGAAGGGCCTGCTAAATGGTGTGCCATCCTGTGCACCAGGCCTTGGGGATGCATCCCATGAAGGAGGCTTCCCCTGCAAAGATTCCCTCCACATTAAAAAGCCCTCATCCAATATAGGGACAGGGACAAATGCATTTGTGGGAAGGGCTTAGCATTGTTGATAATACTGATGAGTCATTTCAGACATAGTAGCTTTAAAACTGTCAAAGCTGGCTTGCCTAGCTGTCCTGTTTACAGAGAATTCTCTTGAGAATATACCTATGAAGAAATGAAGTTATGAGATCTTTGAGGCAGAGCCAAGCTCAAATAATTACATATTTAAATGTCTTAAAATTAGCTCAATAAGAGTTTTTTTAGCCATTTAGTATTAACCAGCTTTGCATACCCCAGGAGACTGGCACAACATAGGCCTTCAATTTATAGTCTAGGCATGGACACTTAGAAGACCCCAAGCTACTGTTGTCCCCCTGGCCCTGCTTCCCCTTCAGGGAATCCTTACCACCTGTGGCCTCTGGAAGTTTCCTGCAGTGGTCCCTGCCTACAAAGCAGTCAACACCAAATCCCTTATGACTAGATAGTGTGTTACTGCCATCTAGTGTTCGCATCTTGTCGGTCAATTCCAAAATCCTCCATTTAAATTCCCTATAGTGGCTCATTCTGCTAAAGTGGTCCCTGAACTTGTGAATTGTGCTGTTTCCTTTCTGACCCCAAATGCTATATCCCAACTCCATCTACATTGAAGCTACTAGCTTTTGGAATGTTTACTTTTGAAAGGAGTGAGCAAAATCTGCTAGTGAGTTTAGAAGCAAAGTCTAGATATAGCATCTTAAGTGATTAACCAAACCTGAAATCATCTACAGGAAATCATTCACACAAAACTAACAGATCTTGGCTAGAGCCACCTCCAGGAAGCAGTGCTAAACTCTGACATCCTTCCATCTGAGCTCAGAAGCTTCCTATGGAATAAGCAAGCAAGGCCTGGTCTCTACAGGAAAGTAGTTCCTAAGTTGAATGTCACAAGGAAGGACACCTACCTCCTCAGGTGAGTGCCTTTCCCAGGATATGTGGGCACCTACTTCCATGCACAATCTCATCACTGGCTAATTCACTTCTGCAAAAGTGGGAATCCACCAGGGCCTTGACTCTGAACAAGCTTACAAAGTCCTACTAAAAGCCAGACAATATTGGGGATGAAATTCAATGAGTATTTTAGGCAAAGTGTCCATGTGGTGAAATATTTGGGAGTGAGACTTTTATCCTAGGACTGCCCTTCCTTAGGTCTCTGCTTGGGTATCTGTCTCTGGCTGAGAAAGTCCTAGGGAGGCCTGTGGAAGGAGGATGGCAGGGGAAGACCACAGTTTGGCTGGTCAATGGCCACAACCTGGGGCTGATGACCCCCTTGACTTGAGGATGCAGAGACCACTGATCCTTAGATCATGGGGAAGGGCAGATGGGGACCATCTGTGATTTTATGTATAAAATTGTCAGGGTTTCTGTTTATTCCAGGAAGGTATTAAAGCATCGATAATTATAGTGCAGATAGTAAGGGCAAAAGAGGCAACCACAAGATGTTGCTGTTGGATAAGAATTGTTCCTATAGTCACAATTCCTGGAGGGATGGGGGACTGGGCTTTTCATGCAGGAGATGGAGACAGGGAAGCTTCAGGAAAGGCCTGTGTGGGTCCCTGTAGGGTGTCTGCCTGGGCCTGACCTGTGACTGATGTGAGACCCTCTTAGACTGCTGATAGCTCACCTGGCCCAAGCCTTGCTGGTAGTAAAAGCCTTGGTTGAGCCAAGCTGCCTGGTAACATGGGAAGAGGGTTTCCCAATAAAAAATTCCATGACTGTGTCAAAGGGTCCTCCCGAGGGCAAGAGAGGCACTGAGGGATTCTTCTATGGCAATGCTCAGAGAAATGCTCTCTCCATTGCATCATCTCCATCATTTTAGGTAAAAACCTGCCTTATGAATTTTTTGCCTGAGGGCATCTGCCTTGGCTATCTGCCAGCTCTGGAGAGGCCTATCTGCCTCCTTTTGTATGTAAATAGAGGAAGGGCTTGAATTCTTTAGTGTTACTAGGCAATTACCTCTTTCTCTTTTTTTCTTGGATGAAAGGGGTCACAGACTTACCAACCAGTCTGCCCTTTCTCCTCACCCCTGTCTTTTTTCCACATGTTAATGAGCATTTTTATTTTTTCCAATTTTTGTGACCAAGAACAAAGTTGCTTAAATATTTACGTATGGGATTTTTTTGTTAAAATAATTTCTGTTCACTAGAGTAAATATATACAGTGGGGTTAAGGGACCATTTGTTAAGTGTATGATTTGCTTTATAAGAAACTGGCATTATCTTACAAAGTGACTGTATTATTTTGTTTTGTATTCACATAAGTAATAAATATGAGTTCCTGTTGTTCTGCATTCATGCCACTATTTGGTATTTTCATTTTTTTTTTTCAAGCTAGTGTGTAGTGGTATTTCATTATATTTTAATTTACATTTCCCTCATGACTAATATGTTGAGTTTCTCTTCTTTTATTATTTCCCACCCATATATCTTTTTAAAGAGGTGGCATTAAGATCATTTAGCCATTTTTAAATTGGAATGTTTGTATTCTTAATGGCTGAGTTTTAAGTGCTCTTGTATCCTGGATTCAAGCTCTTAATATTATATGAGATTTACTTATATATTCTGTAATTCTATGTCTTGTCTTTTCTTTCTAACAGTGTCTTTCTCTGAATGGATGTTTTTAATTTTAATCAAGTCAATTTCATCAGTTTTTTTGTTGGTGTCATTTGGTGTTCCTATCCTCTGAGCAAAATTTTTAAGTATTATGAAGTAAAATTTTCAATTTCAGTTTCCAGTTTGGACTCCCTTTCATGGACCTGTTTGACTTTCTCTTTTGCTAGGGTGTCCCAGTTGATCTTGGGGGTGTCTGTTCTCACCAGCATTATGGTGGCTGGATCATGTGTGATTGAACACTCACTGTTGAAAAGCCCATGCTTTCTGCACTGAATTGTCTTAGCATATCTACAGAGAGCCTATCAGTCATATATGGAAGCCTACAGGGTCCTCAACTATGAACATGCTTATAGAGACCTACCAAATGCTAGATGCTTTCAGAGCTGTAATTCAATTGGTATTTTAGGCAAGGCGTCCATGGTGGTGACATATGTGAGGATGGGACAAAGACCATGACTGCCCTACTATATAGCCCTGCTTGGGATCTGACCCTGGCTGAGAAAGGGCTGGGGAGGCCTGGGGAAAGAGGAGGGTGAGGAACAATCCTGGGATGCCCAGCCAATGACAGCTGCCGAGTGCTAACCACTCACTTTGCTGAAAGGTGCAAAGACCATGAATCTCCAGGTTGGGGGGAAAGGCAGATGGTGGCCAGCTATGGCTTTATATATGCAATTGTCAGGTTTTATGTGTATTCTAGGAAAGGTGTTAAGGTATCATCAATACCTATGGAGGAAAATAAGAGCACAGGAGTCTACCATTAGGTGTCACTGTTTTATAAGAATTGTTCCAATAATCACAATTCCCTAGGGAGCAGAGGAGTGGGCATTTAATATGCAGAAGAAAGAAAGAGAGACCATCAGGGAAGGGGCTGTGTGGCCCCCTGTAGGGTGGCTGCCTAGGCCTGATCTGTGAGTAATAAGAGACACTCTCATGTCCTGCCAAAAGCTCTTCTGGGCTGTAACCTTACTGTGAGTAGGAGCCTTGGTTGAGCAAGCCTGCTTGGTAACTTGCAGAGAGGGGTTTCCCAGTAAAAATAATCTTCCATGACTCTGAGTCAAAGGGGTCTACCCAGGGCTGCAGATGCACTCCGGATCTCTGCTATCTGAAAGGTCAAAGAAATGCTCTCCCCATTGCATCATCTCCATCATTTTAATTAAAATTCTGACCTTATGAATTGTTTGCCTGCTGGCATCTGCCTTGGCTATCAGCCACCTCTGCACAGGCCTGTCTCCCTCCTGTTTAAATGTTAATAGAGAAGGGTCTCTGAGTCTCTAGTGTTACTAGTCAATTACCTCTTTTCTATTTTTTTCTAGGAAGAAAAAAATTGGGGGCAAACCCCAAATTATTCTCACCAAAGTCTGCCCGTTTTTTCTTGTCTTCTTGAACAAAATCTTTTAAGTATGGTTGGTATCACCAATCAAGTAAAATTTTGGATTTTAGTTTCCAGTTTGGGCTCCCTTTTGGGGCCCTGCTTGATTTTCCTTGTGGTGACAGAAAATTTGTGGATCCTGCTGAACAGACCTGTAGGTAACTGTCTCTCTCTGTATGATTGGGCCTTATTATGGGGGTTTATATAGTTTTGTAAGAAACTGCAATTTTTTCTCAAAGCTGATGTGCCATTTTGCGTTACCACCAGCATTGTGTGAAGGTTCTGGTTCCTTCACATCCTGGGCAACACTAGATATGTTGAGTCTTTTTAAATTTTAGCTATTGGAGTTGACGTTTTGTGATTTTAATTTGCATTTTCCTAAAGACTAATGGCTTTGTGCATCTTTTTTAGGTATTTATTTGACATTAATGCATTGTCCTTTTATTACAGTGTTTGAATATTTTACCTATGATTTTGTTATTTTTGAGCTCTGTGAGCTCTCAGCACATTTTTGCTATGTCATTTAATAGATACATGATTTTCAAAACTTATCTCTGAGTCTGTGGCTTATTTTCTAACTCTTTTCATGATGTCTTTTGAATAACAAAAGTTCTTCATTTTGATGAAGCCCTATTTTATTTATTTGGAAATTGTGGTTTTGTGCTACCATAGCTAAGAAACCATTGGCTAAGTAAAAAAACATGAATATTTTCATGTTTTCTTATGGAACTTTTAGAGTTTACACTGTACATTCCAATCTCTTATTAATATGTGATTGTTTGAACACTGTTTATTGGAAAGCCTGTATTTTCTCCACTGAATTGTCATTGCATATATGCAGAAAATCTATTAACCATATGTGTAAGGATATTTCTGGTCTCAGTATTGTGTTTCATGGATTGACTTGGCTATTTACTTGCCACAGTAACATGTTCTTCAGTACTGGACCTTTAAATTATGTCTTGGTATCAGGTAGTTTAGGTCTTCTAAATCTATTTCTTTTCTTTCAAAGTTTTTTGGCTGTTCTAAGTTATTTTCATTTCCATATGAATTTTAAATCTTCTCCTTAGTTGCAGAAAAACTTGCTGGCATCTTACTTAGAATTGTATTGAACTTATAAATCAATTTGGGTAAAACTAAGACCTTACCAATACTGTGGTTGGGGTCCATTTACACAGTCTACTTTTCCATTTATTTACTTTTCCTTTCTTTTAGAAATGTTTTAAAATAAGTGATCAGTGTACTGATCTTGTTCATCTTTCAGGTACACTGATGTACTTATTTTATATTTCTGATGCTCTTGTAAATAATATTTTTATTTTCATATTATTTCATTGCAGCATATTGCAATGCAATTTACTGGTTTTTATTTTTATTTTGAAATAGTTATAGATTCAGAGAAGTTTGCAAAGATAGTACACAGAGATGTCCCATATACCCTTTACCCAGTTTCCACTAAAAGTAGTTTCTGATATCACTGTACAGCAATATCAAAGCCAGGAAACTGAAATTGATACAATGTGTGCACAGTTCTGCTTTTTTCCATTTTTTCACAGGTGTCATTTTATCTAACCACTATGTCATCAAGGTACAGACTGAGTTTCCTCAGATCC
>JAQZBX010015821.1:0-30467 GCA_029593785.1 Cabassous unicinctus
TTCAGCTGTGGGCAACTAGGCATAAGAGCTTATCTCTTTCTTGGCCTCCTCTATCAGTCTTGGCTGCTCCACTTTCTTCCTGAGTTCAGCTGCAAGCTATCAGGCAAATAGCTCATCTCTCCCTGGGCCTCAGCTCTTTGAGCTTCTTGGGGGCTTCTCATCTTGCAATTCAGCTATAGGTAAAACTGGAATCCTTTCTCTCACAATGGCAGGATCAAATATGGCAACTCCCTTTTCTTTTATCTGTGTCTGTCTCTCTCTCTTTGTGTCTCCATTTATACAGACCCAGCCAGAAAACGGAGACCCAAACTGGCTTACGCCTCACTGATGTACTCCAATCAAAAGCCCAAAAGCAATCTTAGCAAGTAATCTAATCAAAGGACACTGAACCAAATTTAATGCAATCAAAGGCTATCACAACCATAGAAATAGATTAATTTAAAAACAATCTTTTTGGAATTCATAAAATAATTTCAAATTGCCACACCAACTTAACTTCAATAGCATACACATACTCTATTCCTGTACCCCTCTGTCCCCCCACCCTTTTTTGTACTTGTTTCAGCTTATGTCTTTATATATTATATGTCCAAAACCATAGATTTATCATTCCTTTTATGCATTTGCATTTTAGAACCTATAAGAAGTCAGAAGTGGAGTTACAAGCCAGAAAAACAGTACAATAGTACTGGAATTTATGATTACCCATATAGTTACTGTTTTAGTTTCCTAGGCTTCTCAAGCAAATACCATAAAATGGGTTGGGTTAGACAATGGATATTTATTCATTCATGATTTGAAGCTGTGAAAAACGTCCAAATCAAGATGTCATCAAGGTGATACTTTCTTTCTGAAGACTGTGGCATTCTGAGGCTGGCTGCTGGCAATCTTTGGTTCTTAGCTTGTCACATGGTAAGCCACATAGTGGCCTCTCCTGGCTTCTCCATTTTAGCTTCTTGCTTCCATGGCTTTCTCTCTGTCTGAATTTCATTCCACTAGTAAAGGACTCCAAGAATAGGGTTAAGAATCGTCCTGATTGGGGTGGGCCACAACTAAACTGAAGTAACCTCATCCAAAGTTCCTACTTACAATAAGTTTGTACCCACAGGAATAGATTAGATTTAAGAATGAGTTTTTCTAGGGTAAATACAGCTTTAAACCACCGAAGTCCACCCACTGGACTCCAAAAAGCCATGCTCTTTCTATATGCAAAATATATTCACTCCATCACAATATCCCAAAAGCCTTAAGTCCTTTGAGAAACAATGCTTAGTAAAAAAGTGTCACCAAAATTGATTATGTGTGTGGTCTGTCCTGGGTCACAAGTCCACTTTGTCTTTGGATCTGTGAAACCAAGGAAACAAGTTACCTGCTTCTGATATACAATAGAGGTTTAGGCATTGGGTAAACATTTCTATCCCCATTGGAAGAAATTGGAAGGAAAACAGGGGTCAGTGTCCCAAGCAATTCCAAAACCCAACAAGGCATACTCCATTAGATTTCGAGGTATGAGAATCATCTATGGAGCAATGTTTTGTCCTCTGGGCCTGATGAAGCAGCAGCCCTACCCCTTCCAAGTATTTATGCAGTGACCATGCTCTCCCTGAACACTGGGATGAAAGTTCCACCCTCTCCAAGCATTCAGATGGCAGACAGGCTCTTCAGAAACACACTACACAGGCTCTACCCTCTCTGAGCATTAGAGAAGAAGCACTCTTCCTGAACAATGGAGTGTAAAGCCCACCCTCTCCAAGCACCAGGTCAGACTCACCCTTTCCACACACATGGGTGGGCCCGCTCTCTTGGCAAGGGAAAATGTCTTTAATCCAGACCTCAGCTTCCATGGTTCTGCCCTTGAAGTGATTTTTCCTTCCATCTCAAAAGTGCATGCCTTTACTGTTGTATTTTACTATAAGCTTCAAGGACAAACCAGGCATCACTTTCTACATTTAGTCTGGAAATCTCCTCAAGTAAATATCCATGTTTGTTATTTTCAAATTCTGCCTTCCATTTGACATAAGGAATCAATTTCACCAGACAAGGATCACCTTTCTTCTAGTTTGCAATGACATATTCATCCTATCTGTCTAAGGCCTTATCAGAAGTATCTTTAGCATCCATATTTCTACCATCAGTCTCTTCAAAGCAATCTAGGCCATTTCTATCAAGTGCCTCACAATTCTTCCCACCTCTACTCATTACCCAATTATAAAGCTGTTTTAACATTTTTGGTATTTGCAACAGCAGTACCCCATTCCCGGTACCAAAATCTGTTTTAGTTTCCTTTACTAACAAAAGCAGATACCATAAAATGGGTTGGCTTTTAACAATGGGAATTTATTAGCTTATAAGCTTACAGTTTTGAGGCTGAAAAGGTGCAAATCAAGACATCATCAGGTGATGCTTCTTCCTGAAGACTAGCTGCTGGGATCAAGGACTCTTCTGTCACATCGCAAGGCACATGGTGGTATCTACTGATGTCTCCCTTCTCTTCTGGGTTTCATTGCTTTCAGCCTTTCCCTTCTGTGTCTTTCTCTTTTCATCTGAATTTCATTCTCTTATAAAGGACTCCTGTAAGAGGATTAAGACCAACTTTGAATGAGGTGGGTCACAACTTAAGTTCCTACTCACCAAAAGATCCTGCTTACAGTGGGTCCACACACACAGAGGAATGGATTGACTTTAAGGACATTCTTTTTGGGAGTACATACAGCTTCAAATATATGAAAGACTGAATTTTCAGTCTTTTATATATTCAAGCCTCACAAGTGATTATTGTTTTGAACAGTAAATATTCAGTTATATTTACTCACCTATTTACCCTTTCCAGTGCTTTTTATTTTTCTATATGAATATTTTCCTTCTGTCTAAAAAATTCCTTTAAGGAATTCTTTTTACACAAATATGGCAATAAGTCATTTCAGATTTTGTCTAAAAGTATTTTTATTTCACATTCATTTTTTGAAGGATTTTGAATGTCCATATAATTCTAGGTTGATAGCTTTATTTTCCAGCTATCATTCCCCTGCCTTCCTGAAGTTTGCTCTTTGTCTTATTGTTACTACTTTGAAAGCAATCAGTGTTCAATCTCTGGCTGCTTTGAAAATTTTCTCTTACCTTTGGTTTTCTGCAGTTTTGCTATGATACATGGAGGTGTGATTTTCTTTATATTTTTCTTGCCTTCTTGCATTGGCTAGGAGTGCAAGTGCTTCATCAATGCAAAGTAGTTATCTTACGTGGGAGGTGAAGCACTTTGGAATGTAAGACTTGATGTGTTTAGAAATTTGGGGAAGTTTTTCAAGCATTAACTTTTTAAAATTGCTCCTATCCTGTTCTTTATTCCTCTCCTACTGAGATTCCTTGTATGTTAGATCCCTTCACTATGACCCATATGTCTCTTATAGTTTTATCCATATTTTCCATTATTTTTTTCTCTCTAGGTTTCAATATGGCTATTTTCCAATAACATACTTGTTTCATTTACTAAATTTCATCACTCTATTGAATTCTTAATTTTAGTTGTAGTTTTCAATTCTAGGATTTCCATTTTATTCTGTTTTACAGATTCCAGTTATCTGTTTAACTTTATATTTGTCTTGAATACATTGATCATATTTATTTTAAAGTCCATGTCTGATAATTCCAACCCATGTTACTGTTTCTATTGTATGTTTTAACTCTTGGTTTTCATTTATTTGGACTGAATTCTGTGCTTGCTTGCTAACTTTTGATTAAAAATTATAGTGGCTCAATATGATATCTTTCTTCTGATAGGTAAAGCATTGGCAGATAATCTTGGTCCAATTGAACTGTATGTTCATGTTAGTCTTTTAGCTTCCTGAGTATAGTCCTTTCAGGTTTTTCATCTTAAAGCTAGAGTTGTTTACAATCACCTTCTTCCATGGTGGTTTCTAAATAATAAACCTTGATTCCCTAGTACCATGAGACTGCCAAAATTACTGCTTAATTTTTGGCCCCTTAGCAACAGCTGTTTGCATTATTTCTCAGAATCTTGTCCCCAAATGTGCTATTTTGAAATAAACAAATGTTTTGAGGGAAAATAGAGTAAATAATTTCAAGTTCACCTCTCTGTGGCTTCCTTTCCTGTAGACTCTTTCTTCCTCATATCATGTCTGTCTTGATAGCTCAGAATTCCAAGTTTTGTCTTAAGCTGCCTTCTTCTTGGCCTTGGTGCCCTGATCTGTGAATCAGCAAATGCACCAAGGGAAAAATGCAACCATATATGCCAGGCTCATGTCAATGCAATTCACCTCTTTTCAGAATCTTGAATGGAAATGCCTGGTTTCTTGGTTGATTTCTAATCCTTTTAAAGAGCTGCTTTTCTTTTTTCTTTTTCTTTAAATCTAACTTTCATAGACTTCTTGATGGAATGTTTTGTCTGGTACCAGCAATAACATCGTTGACATAAGGAGAAATTTTTCCTGTTTTACTACATCCAATAATTGGAGATGATATTTTCTGTCATGTTCACACCATAGAAAGATCTCAAGTCAGTTTAACCTGGGAAAAAGGGAGATTAGTAAGAAAGCCTATTCTAATGAATCTCTCACTCTGGTTACTCTATACAGATATATAGGTAAGTAAAAAAAATATCACATCATGATAACTGCTGTGCAGAGAACTAAAATAAGGTAAAGAATTACTTTCTGAGGTGATGATACTGAAACTGAAGTCTGAATGACAAAATACAAGCCATTTGAAGGTCAAAAGGAATTAACAGTCCAAGCAGAAGGAATAGCTAATTCAAAGCTAAGTCCCAAAACAGAAACAAGTGAGGTAAATATGCTATTAACACCAAGAACTGCATATGACAACTCTTTTTCTCTACCTACTGATCTCCCTATGGCCCTCCTATTTGAGAGCCTAACCAGAAGCTGGTTGGCAAAGGATCCTCGGAAATGTAGTTTGCACCCTCACCCCAACAGTACAGAACAGAATATAAAAGGATGAATGTGGGCTGAAAAACAATAGTTAAAAAACTAGGACAGTCCACCCTTTGGCTACTCAGCATCTGTATAAAACATTCTACACATATTTAAACTTCCAAACAACAATAGCATCATCATGTTTACATCATGTAAGATGCAACCATCCTTCATGAAAATAAAGATGTGCTCACCCTCTTATCAAAAAAAGGTTGACACAAAGTCCCAGGAGTTGTTTCCATCTCCAGGTGATGTTAATTCTATTTATAGTTAAGTCACAATCCCACCCTATTCTGTAACTTCAAAACAAAATTTTAGACCTAACCACAATCAATGCTTCTTATTTAAAAGAGTAGTAAGGAAAAAGGAAAAATATTTAATGTAACCATAACAGGCAAAGGAAAGATGATGGTTACCTGTAATTAATCATTCAGCTAAAATTGATATTACATCTTCCAACTTTCACTACATAATCCATGCTTTCCTCACCCTTTTCCAGCACTACAGTTGGTCAGGATTCTATTTTTGATGAGGAAAGTCAAGATATCATTCCTGAAGGGGTGAATCCTATCTATATTTTGTCATTAAAGTCTCCGTTAACATTTACTATTAGGCATGGAAGCACTAAGAGACACCCCAGAAATCCCTGAGCTTCATATATAGTACCTTCTGTTCCATTGTGAAGAAGCAATCCCATTTTCCCCATGGAAATTAGGATCAATCAACTTAACCAGTAAAATAAACATCTTTCTTTGCCTGATGGTTCAGGGACATAAGTATCACATGATAGACTGAATTTCCAGTTCAATCAAATTATTGATTTCCCTGGTGAAGACATCCCTCCATTGAGAACAAAGGCATCTTAATCATTAGAACCCAAAGTTATAGGGCCAGGGAGTAAAATCTTTGCCTCATATGCTACCTTAACCCCCATCCTCCACCCCTATATGCCAAGGAGAACCCAGAGCAAGTGTAGATGAATGAATTAGTAAGGGGACACTGTCCCCCTTTGAAAAGCTCTGCAAGCCAGGGATGATGGTGAGATATATTGCCATTGACATGGGCTCCCTAATTTCAGTTAGAATTATGGGATACCAGGGACTCAGGACCCATGTGGCAGCTCTTCACCTCCAGAGATCAAGGTGTCACAATTATCATCCTGGGCAGCAGAAACAGAGTAGCACCCAGAATGTGGCACACAGAAGCCCTGGAAGAATCAACACAGGTGACTGGTCGGTCATGCTGTCCCTAGAAATAGATGGACAGCTTGCTTTAGTAGTGCTTGTTCTCTAACTTACAGTACTTAAAAACAATTCCTGAGCTCCAAATGTAATGACATTGTGTAAAGAAAAGAGAAAGGAGACCCAAATGGAAAAAATAATAATAAGTCATAACCCTGACTATACTATTGAATCCGACATAACCATGGGCAAGGGACTTCTCTCATAACCTCATATATTGTGATTTTAAATAAGAATGTTTAAAATTATAATAGTAGCTAGTGTTTATTGAGCACCTACAATGTACCAAGCACTGTACAAAACACTTAACATTTATTATCTCATTTAGTCTTCTTACCAAACCAATGAAATAGGTCCTCTTGTTAAACCCATCTTTCAGATGAGGCATCTAAAATAGAGAGTTTAATAATCTATTCAAACCTTCAACAGCTAGTAAGTGGCAATCCAAGGTCATATACCCACACAGTTAAAGCCACTACCTCATTAGTGAAGCCCCATCAGTCTTGGTATCAATGTCTGTGAGTTTCTTTTCCAAGCCTGCTGCATGATCTCACAATGGCCCAAGGTGGTTCCTAGGAATGACAATTTCAGGGAAACAGAAAGCAGCTTTCTGCACTTGGGCTGATTGTATAACTTAGCTCAGGTGGACTAAATTGGCTGTAAATTCTTTCACCAGGCATCTTTGCCCCACAGGCTTCTGGGCACTAGAACAAAAATAACTAAGTGCATAACAATCACAATTGGAACAACTTGCCCAAACAAATCCATGTGCCAAAGCACAAGGGAGAGGAAGAGAAATAATTTCCTATCAACACCCCTAATCACTCTGAGAGACTACTTCATAACGATTGCCAAAGCAGAAACAGGGTGATGAGTGGGTTGGAAGCCTGGGGGTTAGAGGGCATCTCAGAAAGCATAGCATCATGGGAAAGCACTGGCCAAGATGGACTGGACGCTCATGCACTAGGCCTGCCTCTGACTCTAAACAGCTGTACAATGTTGAACTTGTTAAATCATCATGGAATATTGGTGCTAAGGGGATCATTATCAGGTTCAAACCCCTGGCTTTACAGATGAGAACACGGCATCCCAGAGAAGTACAGTCAAACCAGAGCTCTGCCCTCCTGTATCCCCAGGCCTGCCCTCTGTTCACACCACATGTCATTGCCACCCAGGCCCTCCACCATTTGGACCACCAATTTCCTCATCTGTAGAATGGGGATAATCTGAAATGTGTTACCTACCACAGATGACTTAAGATCAAACGAAATGACATATGTCAAATGTTTTGAAAGTATAAACCATGGAAATGCCACTGTTCAGAGGGTGTGGGAATGTAATGTTTTCCTTCTCACTGGGTCACCATTTCCACTGACTTTAGCAAGAGGTCTCCAGAAACAGACCTGTCGTCTACAGAGAGTTTACATGTCATTTAAGATAAACCAGCAGGATAGAACAAGTAGCGTTTGGAGTAGGTGTATGGGAAATTTTAAGATGGTGGGGAAAAAATTCTTAAAAAGCCATTTGGTAAACCATGAAATAGTCTCCACAGATCGGCTATTCCACTGCCTGCATCATTTAAACTGGTACCTGACAAAGCACATGGGGATATATCAGGTGGGGGAATTTATCATTAGCAAGGGAAACAAGCAAAGGTGTCCTAGGTGGGCCTTGTCTGTTTTTAAATCCACAGATTGTGTGCTTGTGTGTTCTGTCTGCTGCTCAGCCTGGCAACAGTTGTTCCTGAAGGATCTGGTCATACCTGGTGGCTTCAGTCAGCCTTGTTTAAAATAATGGGTTTTACCCAAGTGTTCTTATTTACTGTACAGCCACTCCTCTCTCAGCTTTCATTGAACTCTTATTAGAAACCAGAGAACTCAACAGTGCTTTACGTGGATTATCTCATTTAGCCCTCACAACAACACAACGAAGCAGGTGCTAGTATAATTCTCACTGAACAGGCCTAAGGTCCAGAAAGGAGCCAGTAAATAGAAGAGGCAAGATTGAAACCAAAACAGTCTGAATCTAAAGTCCACACTTTTAATACCCTGCCATATTGCCTTCCTGTGTTCTAAGATGTTTTTCAGTGATTCGAGCTGCAATTTCAAGCTATCCATTTAGGAAATGAATCTTTCAAGTTACTTTCCAAGTAGGTAATAATATTTTTACAAATATTTATGACTTTTTCAAAAACATTGGGAGACAAATTTCAGCTTAATGTAGAGAAGCTACATTAAGTGATCCAATGAATGAAACTAGCTGTATTAAGAATGTATACAAGTAAAAGTTATTGTTCAAAGAGAGGTTGTCAGTGAGCATCTGTCAGTGATGGCTGCCATGGGGAAGGGGCTTTCTGGTCCTGATGGTCTCTAAACCCATGTCTACTCTCAAAATTCACAATTTCGTGACTGGCAGATCTGAATAAAGGATGGGTGAGAGTGCCGTTTGTCAAGTATGCCTCCTATGATGATTCCACACTAACAGTGACCTGACCAATTTCCTAAAACAACAGTTAAGAAACTTAACTAACAGTTGAGAAACAGTTAAGAAACAACAGTTAAACAAGACTTACGACTTGAGGAAGAAGTTCCTTTCTTGTGCCTGCTCATTTCTGAAGTCGTCATGTTATCCCCAGTCTGAAATCTTTTCTCTATCTCAATTACTGAATTCATGGACCTTCTCAACTCTCACTCTATCACAAAGTTTTTCTGGACTGCCCTGGCCTTGGCAAACTCCTGCAGCACTTTCTCTTCTCTGAAGCTTAATATATTCCCAGTTGTAAGGAATAGACTATAGGAGCTCTTGAATTTCAAAGGAGTCAATGGCCAAGCAAAACAAGAATAAGAAACACTTCAGAAAGGAAAATGCAACCTGAGTTAAATCCTAAAAAATTAACTGTTGGGGAGTTTGAGCACCTCCTTCCCATGTACAAGGTCCCGGGTTCAGTCCCCAGTACCTCCTTAAAAAAAATTATCTGTCAGTCCTGGAAGGTGGGTAATATGGGTTCTGATCTTCTGATGGAATTCTAGCAGTTAGCATAGTGGCAGGCACATTGTAGATGTGCAAAACATTTATCAAAGCAGGGAGGGAGGGAGGGAGGGAAGGGGGAGAGGAGGAAGGGAGGGAGGGAGGGAGGAAGGGGAGACATTTCCAAGAATGGTAAAGGCATGAACAAATCCTAGAGCAAAGAAGACCAGGTTTGATTGTGATAGTAAAGAAACCAGACTAATGAGAGCAGTGAGCATCTGTGTCAAGTAGTGGGAATTAGGAGTGGATGAGCAGTGCAAGCTCAGATTATGAAAAACTCAGAAAGCTTGGATAAGAACTTAAGCTGGCTATAAAGATACAACATTCTGAAGAGAATTAAAACATTTTGTGGCTTCTTTATTAGATTGCAAGCATGTGAAGGGATGGTTCCCAGCTTATTCTTCATGATATCGACAGCTTATTTAGCCCATTGCATGGGATAACTTTGAAAAATAAATTAGCAAATGAATAAACCACATTTTGCTTCAGTCAGTCCAGAGACAAATTGATCTTTGTACCTTGCCAACATTCTGGAATTCACCACAGTGTTAGCTTATCTCTTACAAGGAGGATCCCAGGGTAATGTGAACATTTCTCCAGTTTGGATAATACAAAGTCAAATTTAATGAACTTTCCCCTCCAGAAGGTATTTATCATTAGATCAATCTCACCTCTCCAGTGCTATTCCAAAACCCCCATTCTCAGACAGTTTCTAAGACTGAGTCATGATCTTGGAAGTGAATTGAAATGGAATGCTTAATAATTAGACAATAAAAAACATACCCAGTCCCTGGCAAACCATTTTCTTACCAGGGTTTCAGTTCCTTTTTTTAAAAAACTAGAATAGCCTTAAATCATGTATGATATGTTCTTCAGAAGATGCACATATTGAATTTGAGTTTTATAGTAGAGTAGAAAGGGGCAGGGAAGGAAAGGACTTTGTCAGACAGCCCTGTTGTCAAACACTATCTCTACCACTTAGTAGTTCAACAATTTTGGATTATTTATATTCTCTTAGTCTCTGTTTCTTCACCTCTAAAATTTTAACAACAATGTGTACTGCATTTTTGTACATTGTTGTGGCAATATTTTATCAGTTTTGGATAGCTATGTATTAAGGATATATATGTACGTGTATGTATGTATATGTATGTATGTGTGTATTTTAACCTATATGTTAGTAACTTGATCTCATAATAACATATGAGTTTTTCTCTTAGGGAAACAGACTTTATTCTTGTCTCTTGCCCTGAACCTTTCTTATTCCGTCCTTCTATTAGAATATAACTTTATCCTTTGCCATCCTCTTAGAGTACAGCATATGACTAATCAGATAACTTTTCAGACTAATGTGTTAATAGAACACTCCTCTTTGATAGAATATTTCAACTTTTCACAAGTGAATTATGAATATATTACCCTTAAGAGTATATTTTAATCTTAATATTATTAAACATTATTAAGTTGGCAAATCTAGGGCAGACAGTTGTAGGACAGAAAGCTGGGATCTAAAAGTGTTTGGGGATACCTTTAAATTCCTTAAAATTTCCTCTGCATAGTTGAGTAATTATGGTAGGCTAATTATGACCCTGTCATTAGGCCAAAACCATGAGGATGCATTTCCACAGAAAAAACATAAAGCCCTACATTTAGGTTCAAAACATCAATCTTATAAAAAGAAAATGGAGCTTGTTTTGGCAACATTAAGATGCAAAATATAGGGTAGTATTATTGACCACATGTCTGGGGTGTTTAAAAAGCTAGCCCAAAATTATGTTGTTCACATTTTTATGTCCATGAAGTTCAGATCATGAGATGACCCAAGCTAAATGTTCTCTTACTAGACTATATCTGGAATAAGAGTAGAATTCAGGATGCCTGCTTGAATTACCAAAACAAAACAATGAAAAGTCTAAAAATCATGTCAAAGAAGACCTACCTGATGCAATCAATGATATTTTTTGCCTGGAAAATGGAAGCCTAGAGGAAGACACAAATAATTGAAGGGCTATCCCTATGGAAGGGGAAAAAAATATATTTTCTTCTTGACTCCAAAGAACATCAGTCCACTTGTTAGAAATTGCAGACACACCCATTTTGTAGCATATAAGAAAGAACTTCCTAATAAAAAGAGTCATTTAAAATTAGAATGACTTATTTCATGAAAGAAATGACTTATTTCTGCAACTTCAGGGCCCACTACAGTTTTTGGCACATGGTAGTGATGGAAGGAAGGAAGGGAGGGAGGAAGAGAGGGAGGGAGAGTGGGAGGGAGGGAGGGAAGGAATTGAAGCTGGCAATCAAAGCCCTTTCTACTCTACATTGGCCAAGATTTCTTATCAGAACCACAACAGCTGCCTTTTTTCCAGCAAGTGTTCTTCAACCACCACCTGGCCCACATCTGTTTTAAACAGACACTTTCACAATAAAATTCCGCATAGAACTTAATGTATCTCTGGTAGATAGGTCTTCAGAAGTGTTCCCCTTTCCTAACTGGAAATAAAGCTTGAAATTTCTCATATATATTGCGTTTCAATTTCTTTCTAATAGAAATGTTAGACATAGCGTAGGTTTCAGTCTCTGATAGCAAAAAATTATGTAAAAATCATTGTCCTGTAAAATTTGACCAAGAAAAGAGGGAAGCTTGAACTACATGGGTTTTTTTTTTTTTAATAGAACCATATTTTCTTGAAACTTAAATTAAAATTTTACTTATTTTCCTAGTATGCAACATACCTTTTTCAGGTGAGTTGCTGTGCTTTATTGGGCTTTGATGTTTCCTATAGTATAGTTCTAAGTGTAGTCATGTTACATTTAGAAGAGTTTCATGACATTAACCTGGTTTTTTTTAATAATCAAAACATAAAGTTGCCATTCTAAAGGAGTCTCTTCATTCAACTTAGAAAGTGTTAAGTAATATGAAATGGCTGTCTGCATTGGGCATTGCTGTGAGGGACCCCTTTCTGAGAACAGATTTTCCAGAAAAATAAAACCAATTGACCTACAGGGCTTTCCAAGAAAATGGAACAATGGAATGCACCCTACAGAATAAGCAACACCTGCTGATAAACCAGTTCCAGTCCAGAAGAAACAGCTTATCAGAAAGGACAAGCATGTCACACTAATTGATGTATTTCCACTCCCCACTTTGTAAGACCCCCTATGTAAAGTGGAAACTTAACATCAGCCAATCAGAACATTTCCTCACTTCTTCTGTGTCTGCCCTCAATAAGCTCACCCTTTCCACCTCCTCATTTGAGCTCCTTTCAATGTGCAATTTAGATGCTGCCCGATATGATATTGTATATTGAAATGATGTTGATGATCTTGTATCCCAAAAGAACATGGTAAACAAATTGAGGGGAGAAAAAACCAAAATATTGTAAATGTGCTGACCACAAATAGAATGTAAAAAAAAATTGATTTAAAAAAAAAATCATGTTTTTGTATTAAGTGATAACCAGACATATGTGTGAAGACATGATATGGACTGGCTTGATGCCAGCCAGATGGGCACTTTTTAAAAAGATTCAGTGCCAATGCCCCTTCAGTGGGCATCAGTTTGAGGCAGATTCGTCCCCTGACTCCAAAGCCGAGGCCTGTGCTGGGCTGCAGAGAAGCTCGCTGCTGCGATGCAACACAGTGGCCAGAACCTCCCACCATCAGCCTTGGAATCACTGCGTCAGACCTGACTCCCAAGACTGTTCCTTAAAGGTATGTGCCTGCAGACCATTGGCTCTCAGGCCAATAGACTTTAGAGACTCTGGTATCCTCCACTTTTAAACGTACTGCGTGCCCTTGACCTGGCTACTGTGCATTGATTGTACTGGCTACTTGCTATTAAGCAAGCAAATAAATTGAATTAAACATTCAAACTAGAGTCATGTCATGTCTGCTTTCAAGTGCTAAATTTACTTTCAATTTCAAGCTGCTTCCAGTTTTTTACAACTACGTTTACGTGACATTTATGAACCATAAATTGCCAAAATATGATATCTTGTAAATATATATATTTTAACAAAGCTATCCATTATCTTTTTGTCCTGGTTGAGTGTTTAGTTGGCTGATTTCTGCTTGGCTTACCTATCCTTATTGGTTTAAAGAATAACCCAAGAGTTGGAGTCAGGAAATCTGAGTTTGAGGACCAGATCCACTAACTTCTAACCTTAGGCAATTCACATAACTCCTCTGTGTCTCAGTTTTCTAGTATCTAAGATTGGATGAAAATGTTACCCTTGCCTACTTCTCTGGGTTATTGCAATAATTACCTGACATGCTTAGTGACCTGTAAAAATTTCTAAATAATCATAAGGCATCATATTCGCAAAAGTTTATGAGCAAACAAAGATATCCTTCTTTAAAGCTCAATGAGCAACCTGGGATTGGGTTTGTTCCCAAACTGGCAAGGGGCCTAAACAACCACCACTGTGATTACCGGTAAGCAGGAGCATCACAGAGATATGACATTTTGTTGAGTAATGCAAGTAGCCATTTATGAATTGAAGCAATTTTCATAAATGTCTTTTTTAAAAGATCCAGTGCCGATGCCCCTTCAGTGAACTTTCTGTATTTTTAATCAATACATGTAGTGTGAAGTCTACTTTGTTAATATTTTTTCCAATGCGGATTTTATACACCCTGGAAATCCAAGAAAGACTTCAATTATAAGGTCACTTTTATGACATCAAGTATTGTGACATTATAGATGAAGCACAGGAAGCACTCAGCCACCCTGATTTCTAATTGCTGCTCCCCCACTAACTAACTGATGGGCTGAATAATGGTCCCCAAGGGTGTTCGCATCCCAATTCTCAGAACCTGTGCATATGGTACTTTACATGGCAAAAGGGACTTTGCAGACGCGATGAAGTTAAGGATTCTGAGATGGGGAGATTATCTGGGATTATCTGGGTAGGTTTAATACAGTCACAAAGGTCCTTATAGCAGGGAGCCAGGAGGGTCAGAGTAAAGATGAGATGGGAGGATGGAAGGAGAGATTGGAGTGACATGGGCCCCCGAGCCAAGGAACACGGGCTCCTTTAAAAACTAGAGAAGGAGAGGCATGGATTTTTCCCTAGAGCCTCCAGAAGGAACACATCCTTACATTTTGAATCTGTTAATTAATAAATCTGCATTGTTTTAAGACACTATGTTTCTGGTAATTTGTTACAGTGGAAATAGTAAACTAAGACACCAGTTTTAAAGGATTTTCTATATATCTATAAAATAAAATAATTGTTTTGGATATTCTCAAAGGTCCTTTTCAGTCCTGACATCCTACAGATAGATACTTACACTTAGGAAAATACAGCTTTTCTCATTTCAATATGGTTAGCAGTTACATAGGCATTAGTACTATACTGCTTCTAGAAGTGAGTTTGCTTCTTTCTGTAAGTTGCCTGTGTTTTATTTTAAGTTTCTATTGTACTTATTTGTGGAAGTAAAGCGATATGCTACTTCTTTTCTGCAACATGGTAGGGATTGAAATAAATGAATAGATGCAATGAAAAAAAGAGCACTGGCTTCAAAACGGAGGCTGGGTCTCTGCTCCCGCCTCTTCCAGTGCGTTGGCCACTTCACTCTCCACCCCTCAATGAAGTGAGGCTCTGGAGCCTGAGCAGTGCTGCCCACACTAGGGTTCTGCAGGAGAATGAGCCTGGAGGGTGGATGCTGGTCCCCTGTGGCCAGAGGCTCCAGATGCTAGTAAGGTTGGGGAGCGCTGCTTTGAACAAAGTTGGATGGATTCCTTTACCACCAGCCCTTGCTGAAGCTTTATTCATGAGTGAACACTGTGAGCATTCAGGAGGGGAGACACAGCTCTCCTCTTCCAGAGCCTATTAGATCATAGAAACCCCCCTCTTTGTTTCTCAGCATACCTATGAACCTCGCCCAAACTAGTGTTCCCTGCAGCACAGATTTGGAAACACCAGCCAAGATCAGTGATCTCCAAGGAGTTCTCAATTTCTAACAGTCTGTGGTTCTGTCCATTTCCTTTTAAAGAATAAAGTTTTCTTGGACTCCCACTGTTGGTCTAAATTATATTTATTTTTATGTTATTTAAATATGAATAAACTTAAAACTACCTATAAATCCCCTGTGCTCCTGACTCTTATGAACTATAAAACCCAAACAAATGTGAAAATTAACTTCAAAGAAAACCAATAAAATTAAAATTAACAATGTTAATTTAACATGATGGATATTATTTTGCTGGAATTAAATCACTGCTCACAATGTAAAAGTGGTATGTTCTATTCTAGAGCAGTTCAAAACATCTATTTCAATGTGCCACAGATAATTCAAGTCTCCTGCCAGTTTTTTTCTGTTCAAATTCCAGGAACAGCTTTATTTGGACATCCCACGGTGATGTCATTTGCCTTCTCATGTTGCGATCACATCTAGATTTTTTTTTTTTTTTACATCTCTGCTATTTTCTCATTACTGGTAAGAGTTAAATAGTTCTCCTTCATATCAATGCCATAATAAATGCAAATCAAAACAAGGCTGTTGAAAGAAGAAATACAAATGGCAAAGAAACACATGAAAAAATGTTCAGCATCACTAGCAATTAGGGAAATGCCAATCCATTCTACAATGAGATATCATTTCATATCTTTTTAGGCTGGCCTCTATTAAAAAGTCAGAAAACTGTAAATGTTGAAGAGGATGTGGAGAGATAGGAATGCTTATTCACTGCTGATGGGAATGCATTATGGTACAGCCACTGTAGAGGACTATTTGGCAGTTCTTAAGGAAGTTGAATATAGACTTGCCATGTAACCCAGCAATACCATTACTAGGTATATAGCTAGAAGAACTGAGAGCAGAAACACGAACAGACATCTGCACACTGAGTTCATAGAGGCATTATTCATGATTTCCAAAAGTTGGAAACAACCCACGTGTACATCAACTGATGAATGGATAAACAAACTGTGGTATATACACACAATGGAATATTATGTAGCAATAAGGAGAAATGAAATCGGGAAGCATATGACAATGTGGATGAACCTGGAGGACATTATGTTGAGCCAGTCACAGAAGGACAAATACTGTATGATTGCACTATTATGAACTAAATATATTGTGTAAATTCATGGAGTTAATAATTCGAATATTGGTCACCAGAAAATAGGAGGGTAGAGAACGGAAAGCTGAAGTTTAATCTGTGCAGAATTGGTAAAAATGTTTATAAATCTTTGGAAATGAATAGAAATGGTTAAAGCATATCAAGGTGTTTGTAACTAGCAGTGCTATTGTATGGGTATGACAGTTGTTGAAAGGGAAAGTCTAGGGTCATGTATATTAGAAGGAAAGCTAAAAACTGTAACATGGGACTATATAAGGTAATGAAGCCTCATGTGAAATATGAATATGGTTGATATCCTTATTGCTACATAATATTCCACATAAGACTTTTTAAAATATATAAATACAAATATACTAGAGCAAAGGAAACAGAATAGCAGCTATGTACTGCAGGGGAAGCATAGAGAGATTGAGAGGTGATGAGTTTTGTTTGTTTGTTTTTTGATTATTATTATTGGAATAATGAAAGTGCTCTAAGAATCACTGAAGCGATGAATGCACAAATATGTGATTGTACACTTTGGATGGATTTATGCTTTATTATTATGCATCAATAAAATTGACTTGTTTTTTTAAAAAAAGGCTAAGAAAATTGTAGGTACATGAGTATGTCATAATGTCGCCATCCAGATGATCCAGGGTTTGCTTTTTCTTTCAGTCATCATCATTAAACTAAATTTTTAAAAATGTGTTATAAACAACCTGAAAACCCCAGAGATTAAATCTGCAATGCGCTTGAATTCTTTGGAGCCTGCTTTAGAAAGTGCCAACTACAAATGCTTGCGATTCTCTCACATGAACCAGAAACTCAGCACAGGTCTGCCCGGCTCCTTCCTTCCTTTCTCTTCCTAGGGACCAACGAGTCAATAACATGCCTGAAGGTGATGCTCAGTCATAGGGCTTAACTACTTGTTAAAGATCATGGCCATGAACTTTCCCCGTACATAATTTTATGTGGGAACGTGTGTACAAATGACAGTATTGTGGGGCTTTTGCAAACTCACAATTTAACCTTCAGTTAGAAAGAGATGAAGTTTAATGACTTCTCCAAAATGACTCTCTGAGGTTGCCCTAACCATAAACAAATTTCATTAATTCAGACTAACTGGGCTATGAAGAAGCTGCATGACTTGGAGAAATCTGAATTTGATTTCTCTTTACTAACTAGTAAACATAACAACTCAAACTAGCATAACAAAGTGTTAAGAGGAGAGGTTTTTAATGGGCTGCTTTAATGAACAGGTAAGAACAGTTTAAAATTAGCACAATGATTGTTTTCCTGCAAATTGATTCTCTACTATTCTATTAAGGCATTTAAATTCTCTGCAATCTTGTTTACCCCAGTAATTTGCTTAGAAAATCCTTTCTTTCATAGCTAGGGTAGAAGCAACATTTAGCTCAGGCCAGTCCAAATGAGCAAGAGTTTCAAATTAGTAGCATCTGATTTAATTAGGTTTTACTAATAGCAAGTCAGGAAAATGTATTAACTCACTTAGCCCACTAGGGGTTCCCTTTGTGTTCTGACGTTAATTTCTGCCATTTACTTTATTGCCTGTTGCTTCCTTCCTGGCTGCCTTCTCATTTACAAAAGTATAGGGAACTTTCTGACAAACCTCCCTCAGCCTCTTGAACATTTCCAGCTCCACAGATGGTAGATGAATGGTGATTTAGCTGTCAACCTGCATTACGGGATTAGGGGGTCACCAAAAGGCTACCAAGCCAAAGTCATCACTACATTTTCCTGGGCACCAAGCTCTGAAGGAACTCTCAGATAGACATACCCAGTAGTCACGTTTCTTGAGGACTTTTAGAGGGTTTTGTGCACTTTTCTTGGCATCACAGTATCCCTTTTACTCTCATCTCTCAATTAACCTCGCAGTCTATGTACATTAGTGTATAGGACTTATTTCTACTCATTCAAATTTCATAAATGTGTGCTTTGTCTTTGCAACTAGAGATAAATTTGGGATCAGAGGTCACTTTTTCTTTTACTCTGTTTTGCCCAACGCCTGCCTCCTCCCCAAACCCAGGCAACCAGCCTGTGTAAATAAAAACGAATGCTAAAAATGTGTTGATGGATAGGTGATGACACTTTCAATAGTTAACACATGAGCAAGACACAGTGCCTGAAGAGGTCAATAGCAGTTATTGTCTCCTAACAGGTATAGCGGTCCTGAGGCAATGGGATTTGGGGCAGGGAAGTTTGCAATTTAGTTTTCTGAAGTTTGAAGGATGTTGAAGTCAATGAGTATATAGGAGCCAGGGAGTGAGAAAGGAGATCTGAGATGTAGCAAGAAGCACAAACATACCCTAATCCCTATTTTGCTTCCACCTAGAACTATTCAGATACCCTGGCTTATCAAACAAAAGCAAAAATGTCTGAATAAATTCAATTCTTGCTATGTTTTTTGTTTTTTGTTTTTTTTTTTTGTTTTGTTTTGTTTTACCACAAATGGCTTGCTGTCTAGAATACAGGGAGGAATTGTTTTAGTTTAAAAGAACTTTCATGGCAGCTAGGCCAGAGTATGAGGCAAAACTCATCGAGCAACATGGAATTAAACTGGGGAGGTGATTTCCGCAAAGAGGATGCAGGCAAAACAGCTGCTTCACCACCCTGGCAGGTAAGGGCCGGGCGACTTGAAGAGAGATGTTGTCCTGGCATGCACCAATCACTCGCTCTCTCCAACCCAATAATTAAATGTGCAAATGAGCACTGTCAGCCAAGTGTAGTTGTTGCCAGCAAGTTACCCCTGCATTTTGGTAGAGAAGAAGGTTTCTTGGTTGGAATTATTCGATCAAGCTAATTAAAACATTTTTAAATAGTGAGACTATTTCCTGGAAATAGAAGTTTAACAGTTTTTGTTTTGTTTCCAGAAATCTCAGAATATGGAGAAATAACTGGGAAGATGGGGGAAAGAGTGGACAGAGGCAGTTTCCCGAGAAAACAGGGGCGGAAGCCTCAGCAGAGGCTTGGAATCTTCCCCCACTCCTTCCTCTCTACTTGGATGCGTGTAAGCCGAAAAAGAAGGCGTCCGAAAGGGCTGCCAGCTCCCCCACCCCAGGAGGCCCTGGAACTCTTGGTTGAGAGCAGGGCCATGGTGAAAGGAAGCGCTGGCTCCTTAGGGCTTGCTTGCCTGATACTTTGGGAATGGCATTGTGAATCTACCAGTCCTGTTTCCTTGTCTATAAAACTAGGATCATAATGGTTACTACCTGAGGATAAAGTAACTGTGAAGTGATATTTTTTAAGTGCTTAGAACAATATCTGACTCCCAGTTAAGGGCCCAATAAATGTTAGGGGGGAAATAAGTGTGGCTATGTCAGTCATTAACTTCTATTATCAGAACATCTCTGTTTTGTGTATCCACTCACTCCACAAGCATGCTTTTTGCTCCTACTAGTGCCAGCCATTGTGCTACCAATGCAGAAAAATGTCCCTATCAGGCAGCTTTCAGTCAGCAAAGCTAGGTCCAGTAGCTATAAGAAAGTGAACTCACCAAATGCCCTGCTCCTAATCTCTAGGAAATCTTTCAAGAAAAATGACAAACTAAAAGTGATGTGTAGCATTACGTTGGAGAAAATTAGCACTGTTGGAAAAATTTATACTTAGAAAAAGTTATTCCAACCAATCAGCAGGAACGCGTTTTTCTCCTGAACATAATATTAATAATCTTTGCTAGACCTAAAATAATATTTATTTTATTCTCCTCTGAATCTAAAAATACACAGCAGCCTAAAAGCCAAAATCTAATATGTAATTTTAACAGCTGAACCACACCCATTTCCTTCCAAATTGGATGCTAGTGGGTGCTGTCAAAGCTCCCAAAGCACCACAACTCCCCTGGGAAGGGCCAGGGTCCATCTGGGTCCATTTGCAAGGCTTTTTCCAACCCTGGATTCCATCATTCTGGGGGTCTTTGGGCTCATGAAATGTGATGGAGATCCTAGCTGGGCTGTGAATGGAAGCCAGGTGTTGCAATTTCTGGCTTGTGATTTTGTAAAGCATGTTGTGTTGTTGTGTTATGTTATATGTTATGTTATGATGGGTCTGGTCTCCAGCTCAAGAAATAGTGATGTCTTTTTCATCAAGGGGAGTAGTTTACAAGGCAAACATACATGCAGGTTAGCAAGCCATTTTACCCTACCCTGCAAAGCCTCCTCTGAGCCCCAGCTTGCAGAATGCAGACAGATATACACAAAGGTTATAGAGACAGCCACAGCTGGAAAGCTAATAACAGTCCCTTAAGAAAATATTGGGCCCTGAGGATTTCACTCTTTTCTGATTAGGGAGGCATAGGATATGACAGCAATAGCTTCCCTCCAGGCCCTGGGCAGAGATTGACTACATACCTGAAGCCATTTTAAAACTGACCAGATGATGGCTTTTCTGTGGCTAGAATGTTGGCTGGAGGAATCTTTTTTGGAAAAAAAAAAACACAACACAGTAGCATGGCAATCTGTAATCCAAGAACCAGTTTATCAACAGGGAATCTAAACATGTGATGACCCAAAGAATATACAGATATACTTGCCACCAATTAGAACATTCTTGTTCAAAAGAACATCTCTTCAGCCAATCTCTGACCAGGACAGGAAACAAGGAATATGCTGCTTAGGGTAATGGTTTTTACAGATTTATAGAACCTCAAAGAGGACCTATATGACATGGAGATTAAGATCATGGGATTTGGAGTCAAAAGTGAGTTCAAATCCCAGCCATACGCCATGTTAGCTATGTGACCTTGTGCCAGTCACTTAATCTCTCTGAGACCTAAATTCCTCATTTATATAACAAGATAGCAATACATTTTTCAGGATATCATTGTAAGATTAAATGAGTTAATATATGACAAACACTTAGCAAGGATTTAATATTATAAATGCTGATCTGAAAATTTCATTAGAAAGTATCCTCTTATATACACACAAGTAAACTAAGATT
This sequence comes from Cabassous unicinctus, assembly GCA_029593785.1. Lineage (NCBI taxonomy): Eukaryota > Metazoa > Chordata > Mammalia > Cingulata > Chlamyphoridae > Cabassous > Cabassous unicinctus. Next base: position 21,249 of record JAQZBX010015821.1, read on the forward strand.
CAAAGAGGGGGAAAGTTGCTCACGATGGCACAGCCAAGTGGTCTCAGAGGAAGGACTGAAGACTTCTGACTTCCAGGCCATTGCTCTTTCTTCGGCACCATGCTCACATATGTTGATGGTACATACACATCCTAAACATCCCAAATTCCTCTATGGATCTGTTCTCATGGCTTGTTTCAAACTCAAGGGAACAAGTTCCCAATTATGATACCTACTCTTTAAATCAAGATTTCAGGTAAAGATAAGTTTTCATTGTTCACAACCCTGTGATCTGACAATTTCCTGTCTCATCATTTGACCCCTAAGATCAAATTCATGCTAAATGTTTCCTTTATTTCCCATAGGCAATCATTGGCCACTCAGTACTTCTTTGAATGAGTTCTTTAATATTTATTTATTTGTGTAATAGGTTTTATGGTATTGATAATGAGGTCTTTTAGTCTCTTTGATCCATCAGGCTCATCACTGTTGAATGATAGAACCATGTGGAGAAAGCCCCATGCAGTCTACATCACACCGCAGAACATATATCAATAGATCAATCCATCCATGATCCTGGTTGGGTCAGTAGAAGTTCTTCAGTTGGGATCCAAAATTCAGAAATTTAGAACAGGAGGGACCAATGGGAAGTTGGACTCCTGTCCCTCCATTTGCCATTATCGTGGAAAGAGGTACTGAGATGCCAAGAGCTTTATGCCCTGAACCCAGCTGAGCCGCTGGGCAGGAAGAGGAGGAGAACCTTCAACTTCCTGAAGATCTTTGGTAATTTACTCTCTGGGAACATAGGAATGGTTTTTTTGGTCCAGTTATTATCCCGGGGAAGTATTAAGAATATATTGACTCTATAATTCTTCTCCTTTGCTTCAAGCATCAGGAAGGAACTCTTTGCTCCAACGTGGGAAACTGTCTTGGGCCTCAAATAGGAAGAGAAATTAAATCATCTGAATTCTGAAACATTTATCTGGAGCTATGAAGGTTAACATCCAAGGCACCTAGAGAAAAAGTACAGGTGTTTTTTTTTTTCCGTTTACTTAGTGAAATTTTAAAAGTCCTCCTAACTGTCTTCTTTAATACCAAACTTGGCAGAGATTAGCATCTGGTTCAGTACATTCAGAAATCTTTCTGAAGCATAGGCATATATGCGCCTATGCTTATAATTATCAATTCTGGTGAAACACACTTCATTACTATATGAAAGTCTTCCAAAACCACACCTCCAGCTGGGCTGAGCTCCAATGCCAAATTTCCAAATGCATTTCAGGATAACCTACTGCCACCTAAAACTAATGAGTTTAATATTACACTTATATTTTATCCAAAGTACTTCATTTCATAGAATAAGCATTAATTAAAAGTATGTTGACTAAATTCAAAAAATTCTTTCTGTTGATCTTGATTATAAGCATTCATTGCTCCATCATTCCCCCAGTCCACTAGCCTCATAGACATTGTCTACTTTGACTCTACCTTTTCCATGAATCCTCAAGCCCATCAGTCAGCAATTTGTCAAATATTTCTTGACACATCCACCCTTGTCAATACCCAAATTCAAGCATCTTATTATTTTATGCCTTTCTTGAACTCCTTCACAACCCTCCTGTTATCGTCTAATAACCTATACTCTGGGTTTTAACTCCATGCATTTATTTTTTGTATTTAGTTCATATTAGTGAGACCATGCAATATTTGTCCTTTTGTATCTGGCTTATTTCACTTAGCATACTGTCTTCAAGACATTCACCTGTGTTATCATATGTGTCCCTAGGAAGTTTAAATTGTTATTTTATTTTTTATTTACCATTTGCTATTACAGACAATGCCAAAAATACAAAAATGTGTTGCATATATAGAAGTTCTTAAAAATAGAGTTTCTGGGTTAAAATTATGATTTTGAGTGTAGCAAAATGGTCCTGCTTGGAGGTTATAGCAATATACAGTTTAACCAAAAATGTGTGACTATCCACTTTCTTAAACCCTCTATAAACACAGTGTGTTATCAAACTTAATGATTAATAGGTGAAAAGTGATATTGCAATGTATTTTTAAATTACATTTATTTTACTATGTTTAAAATTGAATATATTTTCACATGTTTAGAGCTAATTGTCCTTTTATGTTGCATATTAATAGTGTATGGTCAATTTTATGAGATAATCTCTCTTATTTAATATCAGAAGTTCTTTAAAAATGAGGGAAGTTAGATCTTTAGCCATACTATTAGTTGTACATATATGTCCTAGATTTGCAATTTTGTATATACAAACTTTTTTTTATTAGAGAAGTTGTGAGTTTATAAAACAATCATGCACAAAATACAGGATTCCCACGGAGCCAAGGATAGTGACCCAACCTTGCCGTATCTCGGCACCTCTACTGTCTGTGATGACCGAGACTGTGTCAACCTCCTTTGGTTATACATCCCCCAAGTACCTGACCCAAGAATGCTTGCCAAGCACTCATGTCTGGCTTGATGGGGTTTTTTACTATGTTCCCTACAGAGAACAGCACCACTGCCAGGGGCATATCAGTTTGAAATAAGTTTGTCACTGCCCCAAGTAGTAAGAAGACGGGATAGTAGCTAAAACCTATTTTGCATCTACAACAGGGCAGGCATTGCTCAAAGCATTCTGCATGCCTTAGTTTAGTATAGCACGGTGGGTGCTGTGGGTGCCTGGGTCAGAATGCCAGCGCTCGCCTCCTTGCTCCTGAGCGGCTACCTTTGTGACCTCAGGGAGTCACCGAACCTCGCTGTAGCTCAGTTTTTTCACCTGAAAACTGAGGTGCTGACGATAGTACGCATCTCACAGGGCTGTTGTGAAACTTGAAGTAACACATGCATAGACCTTAAACACAGTCCAGCACACAGTGCACGCTCAGCACGTGCTGGCGGTTTTCATTACAGGGGATCAGTCAGAATATATCTTCAGGGCCTAAACAATGCTGAGGATGGGAGACAAAAAAGCAAATATCTCAGCTGCTAATATCCAGTCAAGAGAAGCTATCAAGAATTGGCCATTGGCTCCAACAGAGATGAGGGAATTGGTTCCTGATGGAGCTTCCTGCTAACTGGCTGTTGCTGCTGCTGCTGCTTTGCATTAGAGAGGATTTTGTCACTCAAGAGATAACCATAATATACTTTGCACCTCAGGGCCTTTCATCCCAGACATTTATGGGATATGATAACAACTCTCCTAGCATTTGTTTCCCACCAGAGTAGTCCAGGCGTTCTTCGGGTGGAGCTTTATGGGAATGCCCTGATGCAGTTAAAAAAGAGGGAGAGAGGATGTGTGCCTGACCTGCAATAATTGCCTTAAGAGCTTAAGCAATTGCTAGGATGGAAAAGATGGACCAAGCAGCGGGTCTGGGCTCTGGAATCCTCGGAAACATCACTCCCTGGTTGCAGTGTCAGGCAGCGCTATAGCTATAGCCATTCAGGGTTTCACTTCTCAGAACATCCCTAAGAGGCAAATCAGGAGCCCAGTGCTTGGCCAGATGGGTTGGAGACTGGCTGGTGTAAACATGAGGATGGCAAACCTCCAAAGGCTAACCTGGAGAGGAGGAAAGAAAGGAAAAGTTGCCTCATCTCCTTCCAAAGGATGCAGCTTGGAAGCTTGCTTCTCCTTCTGCATCGGCTGTCTGGAAGGTATATGAGAGGGTCTCTGGATGCTGAACAGTAGCCCTATTTGCCAACTCAGGCAATTTGCTGTAGGAAAGAACAGGAAATAATTTTGCAGTGCTTTGATCATATTTTTATTATTAGTTTAACTATATTATCCTTGTGAAAAAGTTAGAAAATATAAAATATTTTAAATTATCACATGTAAACACAACCCCCTAATCCTACAAATGCATCTATGCACATCTCCCCCATAACAATGTCCATTTATACTAGTAAATATATGCATATTATAAAATCTGTATATTATAGACCTATATTATTGACTTAGAGCTTCACTTTTTCAATTGTCATTCCATGTTAAATTTACTTTCCAAATATCATATTTATGCATACTCTTTCACCACATGAGTACAGCATGATTTATTTAGCCCCTCATTTTTAATAATTAGATCACCTCTAATTTCTTAAAATCACAAAACACAGAGATAAATATAGTTGAACATTAATCATTATTATCATTTCTGCCTATTTGCTTTGCATAGTTTTCTAGTGGCAAAATTTCTGAGTCAAATAGTATGAGTATTTTAAGGAAATTGATGTATTTTTTCATATTTCTTTTACTGGAAATTATTTTATACTTCCATAACTGTGTATGAAAGAGACTTGCTTTTCCAAGCCTCCTAGCCCTAAGGATATATAAATAGATAGATAGAAAGGTAAGATAAGGTAAAATAAGATACGATAGAATATTTTTTTATTTAATGGGGAAAAATCTTAAGCTAAATTTAGAAGTAGTTGAAGATTCATCCACATGGAACAACAGTATACATGGCAAAATGTCATAAAATTCTATATAGACTCAAAGTCCTATTGGAATTGAAGTAGGTCAGAAATCAGTGAAACTGGGAAGAGTCAAAGAAGGCTTCAAGAAGCAGCTAGTCTTAAACTGAACCTTAAAGCATGATTAAGATTTATGCAGATACACAAGAAAGCCCTATGCATATCTGGGGAGGGGGATAAGCAAGGATAAAGATAAGCCAAAATGAGCTAGAGGTATTTGATGGGTGGTTTGTTCCAACAAACATTTATTTACACCTGTTCATTCATGCTGTATTTCCGTGGTACCTATTAGGTACCTGGCAGAGTGATAGAAGCTGATACCTCAAGGATGAATACAACACAGCTTCAGTCCCCAAATGAAATTAGCCTCCAAAATGGCCTCCCTGCCTCCAGGCTTACTGCATTTTAGTGCATCACTGTATTCTCCAAACTGTAAACCTGTTTATCTTACGCCCTGATTTAAACCCCCAGATCATTTTTACTGTGTTGGGAAACTTCAGTGGCTTAGCAATGCTTTGGGATAAAATCCAAACACCTTAATGGGGTTTTCATGGCTTTCCTCCATCTGGAGTCTGCCTACCTCCCCTCCTGACTTCTTGCCACTCTCCCTGCTTCCAGAAATAATAAGCTTCTTTCAGTTCCTTGAACTGGTCAAACACAAACTCCACACAATGTCTAGACTCCTAGAATTCCCACATGTTGTCTCCCCTTCTGAAATACCTCCCACCAAACCATCCCTACCAACTGTCACCTAACTCCTGTTCATCTTTCAGCTGTCAGCCTTGGGAAGGGTCCTGAGTCTAGATTAACTTTCCCTGCTACATATACCCAAAGCACCTTCTACTTTCCCAGGTATAACTCTCATTAAAATTTTATTTTTTTCCAAATAGCACCCCCTCGCCCAAGCCTATAGACTGTTTAAAGGCCAGAACTGTGTCAAAAGAAAGTTTCATTTTTAAGTTTCTAACATCGCATCTTGCAAACAGTAGTTGCTCAGTAAATATTTGTTGGAATATTTTGAAGTGAATCTAGTTTCAGAGGTCTGGGGTGGTGCTGTCAACTCAAAAGCAGAAGGTTTAGAACATTGAATCATTGAGTCAACCAGGACAAGCAAAAATCTCTGCAGGGTCAAGAAACAGAAGAGTGCTGTATCCAAATAATAATAATCTACTCAGTATGAGCAGTTCAGTTTTCTTAAAATAAGTAAATTCCTACTGAATTTTCATAGACTTGGATTCAGGAGACCAGATCCTAACTGGGAGGCTTTGGAGACAGATAGATTTAGATCCATTGCCCTTCTCCACCACTATCAAGCTGTGTGAGCATGGGCATTTTACTTACCTCTCTGAGCCTGAGTTTCCTCTTCTGTAAATAGAGATGCCAATGCCTCTCTCTTAGGGCCATGGTAAAAGGTCAGTGAGATCAAGTGTGTAGAACACTGAATATAGAACCCACCAAACTGTCACATTCACTAAATTTTCATTTCTTCCTTCCCCTTTTCAGTTCTTCCTCTTGCTCCCCTTAAGCTACTTGGGTAAATCACGTCTTCCTAGGCTTTTGTGTTCTCTGCTATAAACTAATGAATTGGGGAAAAAACAGTTATTGCTCAAACCGGTCGAACCTACGCATCATCACGAAAGCTTTGAGAACCTGGGAGCCAGTTTCTTTATTAAGCTCCCCAGGTGATCCTGTGGCAGCTTGCCCAGCTCAGAACTGCACTCCAGTGTCTTGGAAACACTAGCCTCTTCCAGCTTTAACTGGCAATGGTTTCCTTTTTCTCTTTGATTCTCAGATGGAAAATGTTTATTCAATAAATCAGAATATGACTCACCTGGCTGGCATTTTTTGTTCCACCAGACCCAAACTATGCCATAATTAGCAGCAAAGGTCAGCTCTACATGTCTGCCTGTGCATGTGTGTGTTTTTATACTGGGGAAACGGGAGAAAAAAGAATGAAAATAATGTCTTGCCTGCCTCAAATACTTCCTCTGCTGATGGCCTGAGCTATACCTCCCACCACTGGAACTGCAGCAGGATCAAGCTGTGATCTGCCTTCAGAAGGCCTCTTTAAAAATGGGGGCAAAATGATTATTAGAAGCCCTTTAGCCTTCTGCTGTTACTACATCAACATCAATCACGTCAGCGGATTGGCCAATAGTCATTGCCCTATTAGGTCAACTCCAGAGGATGTGGTCGTTGTGGACTCTCAGAACCAAGAAGGGTTGGTTTATTAGTCAGGGTTCTCTAGGGAAACAGAACCAACAGGAGATATCTGTAAATAGTTTAAGATGTTATAAAACTGTCTCACACAACCGTACGGATGTACAAGTCCAAATTCCATAAGGCAGGCTGCGAATCAGGGGCTCTGGTGAAGGTCTTTGATGAGTTCCCCAGGAGATGCTGGCTGCTCAAAGTAGAGATGGGAATTCTCTCTCTGAATGCTGAAATCACTTCTCCTTTTAAGGCCTTCATCTGATTGGATGAGACATCACTCATTGCTGACAGCAATCTGCTCAGTTGATTGTAGATGTAACCAGCCATCTATGGAATCAACTCACTAATGATTAAAGTCCTTGAAATGCCCTTGTTTCACAATTAGTCTGGTGCTTGCTCAACCAAACAACTGGGCTCCATTACCTGGCTGAGTTGACACATTAGCCTAATCATCACAGTTAGTAAAGGCAAAATCAGGTATAGTCCAGAGGTTAGTTGTTGGCTTAACAGAGAGCATGAATAGAACCAAAAGACATCCCAAGATGGAAATAGGGAGTTGGAAGCTCACCTGATATCACAATAGGAAACACAAACATTGAATGGTACACCAAGAGTCTATGAAAAACCCAAGCTAAGGGTATTCAGAATTTCGTGGCAAATACTTTCAGTAATTCAATAAATATTTCTTGAGCCCCTTCTCTAAACTAAATGTTGTATTATAAGCTGGGGGAAACAATCTACAACTAAGACATGATTCATCCCTTTAAAAAAACTTTCAGTCTATGGATAAAGATATATGAAAGAATAGTGCTTAGGGACCCACTTTGTGCTAGCTGTATAATGCAAGATATCTGATTTAATTGTCCTAACAATCCTGCAAGGTGGATATCATTATTCCCATTTTTCAGATGATGAAACTAGGTTTACATAGTTTCAACAGCTTACCCAAAATTCAGAGCTAATATTAGGAAAGCTTGACTGCCTCTATTAATAATAGATATAATGTTCAGAAGCAGCATACAGTATATTGAAAATATTGCTAAACCTTTCTTTCTAATGAATAACCATATTCCATTCATCAAAGGAATTCTGTTATTAAGAATCCTCAAGCCTGATAAGTTTCTTGCCAAAAGACCAGATAAATCCTGGTCATTGGAGTTTGAAGGCCAAACATTCTGATTCTTGAAATGCCACTGTCATTTGGGTGTTAACCCTAGAATTAGTCCTTGCCAGCCACACAGATCTGTTCTTCCCTTTTCACTAAGCCAGAATAAGCAAAGAATTTTCCCCTTATTTACACTTACATGTTGGGTAAAACAGCTCCAAGTCTGAAAAATTATATCGAATGCTAGCTGGGCATTGGTGGGCAAAGAGTTATGCCAAGGGGGCCAGAGCACTGCAGGCAAAATTCACACAGTGGCTCCAAGAACAAATTCCACATTGTTTTCTTTCTTCCTTTACCAACCGAAAAACATCCCAAAACTAACAGGCTATCTAGGCTAATAATTGGACAACCAAGTATTCTCTACTCCCCGCAAACCCCTTTAAAAAAGACTCATTGCTGGAGTTGGAAAGAAGTAGAAATAATCTTTGTGTCTGATTGAAAACAGGTTTCCTGATTCTCTTGGGCTTCCACGTATAACAGCTCATTCCACAAAAACAATCTCTCTTCCCTCTGTTTGGCCTAGAAAGTTTCTGACTTTATTGGTGCATTTTAACAAACGGACGGTCCCTGTTGCATGTGACCTGTCATTACTGAACTTTGAATATACAAATCCTTACCACCCCTTTCCCCAAATTAGCAGAATATACCTCTCTGTTTTGACTCACGTTAGACGGTTGCTACTGTGCTTGAAAAGGTTGCATCTCACTTCCTGGCATCGTTGGACAGGTTGCAGATCATAACCACACTAATTAGCACATGGATTTCTGGACTTAAAGTATGCCAGGCAAAGCGGGATGTAAGGGGGTTAGGGAGAGGAAAGGGTCAGTCTGGGGAGAAAATGAAAAGGGAGTGAGCATGGGCAAGAGGAACTTGCATGACCTTATTTTATTCTCCAAAGCAGATCCCCCTGCAAGATTATCTACAGGAGAAAGTATTAGGCTTACTTATTTGTTACACAGGAATAAACATTCCTGTTCTTTCTTAGAAGATCTTTTCTCTTCTGGTGAATCATGGGAACACAACAGGTTAGGGGAGGTACTGAACCAAATTATCTCTGGCCTCGCCTTCAGTTGCAGTCAAGTCAACTGCAATCCCATCCATTATATAAATGAACTGGATTTTTTAAAAAATAGATCTTTGTAAAATTTGTGAGCCAAGCTTTGCTCTCATAGCAACAAATAGAAAAACAGCATCTTTAAATATATACATATTTATTTGTATTTAAGTATGCTTTATTTTTAAAGTTTGTACACATGCCATAACTCCAATGTAATAAAATATATATATAAGGCCTTAACATTTAGAAACAGCTTTGAGACATGGTCTCATCAATGTCCCAAGACAGGCCCGAGATGGAGGTAGAGCATGTATTCCTATTTTA
>JAQZBX010015822.1:0-37129 GCA_029593785.1 Cabassous unicinctus
TATTGACAAAGGATAAGAACATGGTTGTAGGGTTATATTGAATTCAGGCATGGTCATTCTTTTACATGAGATCATTTTATAACACACAGTGTGGTGGATTAAAAAGGTCTGATCCATTACAGGCTGGTGATGTTGGCAGATATGTGAAGAAAACCCAGAGGTTATGCATGCTTATTTCTTCATGATAGAAATCAATTTGCTTGCAATACTCAAAAAAATAATAATAACTTCTTCTAGAATTATTGTTTATGTAATGCTTAATTCTTTATAGTTATATATTATCATTTCAGGTGTTTGTATGCATGTATTTGTGATTATATTAACAAATATAGAAGGCTTTTACTCTTCCTAATGTCCAGATAAGTAGATAACCTTCAACTCTTCTAAAAATTAAATTTTTATTGAGTAAGATTATAACAATCATGGTTTAATACCCCAGTTGTACAAAATCCACATGCATTGTCCATCATAACATTCCTACATAAAGCTTAAATAATTTTGAATGTGACTATCAGTGTGTATTTGATATGTTCTGTTAATTCTATTAAATATTATTATGAAATAAATCTCATTCAGTAATTTTTATTTGTTTACTTACTTCATTAATCAGTGAGATGTGCTGAAGTGTAACTAATGTTTTTTGCTGTTCTGACTACTGCAGTTTACCTGATAGTACCTATGTCATTTATCCATTTCCTAATCCATGACTCCCTAAATTGTTCCAACCCTTCACTTATTAAATGATTTTCTTTTCATTAACATCTTTGCCCATTTATAATCTTATCAGCAGTGCATCAACATTATGCTTTCATGATATCCTTGAAATAACATGGTAAAGCTTTCCATTATTGCTCTTCTTATAATGTGTTTTGGCCTGTGTTTTCATTTTTCATGTGATGAATTATAGATTCTAATAATACCCTATGAGAATTACTTTTTCAATAACAATTTTGTCCACCTTTTTTGGGTTTCTTTCCTTATTCCTTGGATTTGACAGTGGTTTTATGAATATGTGTTAACATATATTTATTCATTTTCAATTTGGAGCATGGGAAACCATCTCCTATTGTTCCAGCCTCCTGTATGCTTTGTCTATGTGCCTTTCCTAGTAGAGATAACATTTATTTTAACACCAGTATATTATCTTACTAGTATTTTGTTGGTTTAGATATTGCTCAGGGAGTTTATTTCACCAATGCAAATTTACAATGATTTCTCCATTTTCTATTAATTCTGCAGTTTTACCTTTTGAATTTGGGCCATTAATCTACCTGCACCTTACCACTTCAAAGCAAGAAAGAAAGTACATGAGTGAACTTTCTCCCTCTCACTATTGAGTGTTTCAGTCACCATCTACCGAACAGTCTACTTCTGTGTTGTTTGGACAAACTCTTTAGTGAGTTATTAAATTGCATTGAAAATATACACATATTTCAGATCACTCTTTTCTGTTCTTTTGACATATATAATCCAGTAGCAGTACTTTACAGTTTATTAAGTAATTGGTAATATAACTATTTGCTATTTTAATGACATGACTTCAAAATATGTTATCTGCATTGACCATTATGCATTATTTTTAATAAATTGATTTTACTGATACATATTAATAAACATACAATTCATCCAAAGTGTACAATCAATGGTATTTGCTATAATCACATAATTGTGTGTCCATCACTTCAATAATTATGGCAGCATTTTCATTATTTCAATAATAGTAAACAAAAAACAGGGAAACAAGAAAATTCCTCACCTGTGAGTCTCTCTAAGCTTCTCCTACTGTCCATAGTTGATATTTCTGGCTATTCTATCCTAAGTGTATAATCAATGACTTTTAGTATAACCACAATGTTGGACATTCATCATCTCAAAAAATTTATAACAATTTCATTACTCCAAAAAGAAAGACTCCACACCTCTTAGCATTCCTTCCTCAGAGCTACATAACCACTGATCTCCTTTCATTTTTATAAATTGATTAATATTTACATTTTATATAAATGAAATCATACACTATGTAGTACTCTGTGTCTGGTCTCCTTCACTTAGTATAATTTTTTGTCTGATATTGACATTTTGTAGTATTAAATTACATTTGTTCAGCTTCAAAGAAAAATGGTCTTACATATGCAATTCTAACCATATTCATATTTCATATTCATATTTCACATAATATATGTGATATATATGGCAATCATACAGTCTTTGTCCTTTTGTGTCTTTCTTATTCATTCAACATAATATCATCCAGGGTCATCCATGTTGTCATATGTTTCATGGCTTCATTTATTCTCACCACTACAAAATATTCCATCATGTGTAAACAGTACAATTTGTTTATCCATTCATCAGTTGATGGACACCTGGATTGTACTAACTTTTAGCTATCAGGAATAAAGCTGCTATGAACATTGATGTGCAGATACCCATTTGTGTTATTGCTCTCAGTTCTTCTGGGTATTTATCTAGTAATGCTATTGCTGGGTCCCATGGTAAGTCTATATTCAAATTCCTTAGGAAATGCCAAACACTCCTGCACAGTGTCTCTAGCATTCTACAGTGTCACCAAAAATGAATAAGCATTCCTATCTCTCCACACTCTCCCCAACATTTACAGTTTTCTGATATGATAATGAAATGATATCTCATTGTAGTTTTGATTTGCATTTCCCTAATTGCTAGTGATGTTGAACTTTTTTTCATGTGTTTCTTTGCCATTTGGTTTCTTCTTTAGACCATTGTCTTTTGAAGTCTCTTGCCCATTTTTTAAAATTTTATGCTTTGTCTTTTTATTGCTGAGTTGTATGATCTCCTTATATATCATAAATATTAAACCTTTATCAGATATGTGATTGCCAAATATTTTCTCCCATTGAGACAGCTGCCTTTTCACCCTTTTGACAAAGTCATTTGAGTGCAAAACTGCTGAATTTTGAGGTGGTCCATTCTGCCCAGTTTGGAGGGCTTAATAGCCTTGTCAAACATCACTTGAAGGTAGATGTGACAGTCAATTTCTGAGCTTTTGATTCAGTTTCTTGTCAATGTGTCTGTCTTTATGCCAGTACCATTTTTTTTGGTTGTTGTTTCTTTTACCATTGTAGTTAAGTAACATGCTTTAAAGTCAGGAAATGAGAGTTGTCCATCTTCACTCTTCTTTTATAAGACATTCTTGGCTATTTAGATTCCCTTACCTTTCCAAATAAATTTGATTATTGGCTTTTTGATTTCTGCAAAAACAGCTGTTGGGATTTTTATTGGGAATGTATTCAATCTGTAGGTCAGTTGGGTAGAATTGACATCATAATGATATTTACTCTTCTAATCCATGAACACAGAATATCCTTCCATTTATTTAAGTCTTCCACAATTTCTTTTAGCAATGTTTTGTAGTTTCCCGATTAAATGTCTTTTATGTCCTTGGTTAAGTTTATTCCTAAATATTTAATTGTTTTAGTTGTTATTATAAATGAAATGTTTTTCTGAGTTCCTCCTCAGATTGCACATCAGTATTCTATACAAACGCTACTGATTTTTGTGTATTAAACTTATACCCTGCCACTTTGCCAAACTCAATTATTAATTCTAGTAACTGTTTGGTGGATTTTTCAGGATTTTCTAGAAATAGGATCAAATCATCAGCAACTAGTGAAATTTTACTTCTTCCTTTCCTATTTGGTAGGATTTTAATTCTTTGTATAGCCTAATTGCTCTAGCTAGAACTTCTAGCACAATTCTTAAATAATAATGGTCACAGTGGGCATCCTTGTCTTGTTCCTGATCTCAGCAGGAAAGCTGTCTTTCATTTACCATTGAGTACAATGCTAGCTATAGATTTCATGTATGCACTTTCCCATATTGAGAAAGCTTCCTTCTATTCCTAACTTTTGGAGAGTTTTTATCATAAAAGGGTGCTGTATTTTGTCAAATGTTTTTCTGCATCAATTGAGATGATCATGTAGTTTTTCTTCCTCAATTTATTAATGTGATTTATTACACAAATTCATTTTGTTGTGTTGTACCACCTTTGCATTCCTAGGATAAACTCCACTTGATCATTGTGTATAACTCTTTTAATTTGCATTAATGTACTCTAATTTTTTTTAAAAAAAGGACAAAACATGTGAATAAACATTTCTCTAAAGTAGATATGCAAATGGCAAATCAGCAATGAAAAGATAATCAAGATCATTAGCTATTCCATGCATGTAAAACAAAACCACAATTAGATACCAAATTACACCCAGTAGAATGGCTCCTAATAAAAAAAAATGGAAAAAAAATTGAGGCAGGGTAATATAGGGAAAAGGGATGCCATGTTACAGTTAGGACCTGGCAGAGAACATGACTGTGAGATCCTTCCTGGAAACCCCCTCCTAATAAGAAAGCAGGAAAAAAATCTGCTGAGACACTATCTATGAAGTCCCATTTGGAGCTCTTTCGGGGTTCAAAGGGAAGCTCCAGATAACTCCAAATCAAGTCCTCACCATTAGCCCCTTGAGAGCTAACTGGTGGGGAAATCAAAGAGAACAAAAAAGAGCTTGGGGATTTTCTTGACAAGATGGCATCAATGTAAGTTGGCAGTCACCAGCTCTCTCAAAAAATTGGCTGAGAAGGGTCAAAATTCTGCATGAGTGAGCTGTTTTGAGAACCCACAGAGCAGGAGTTTTCAGGGCATCTATCTGGAGGGACTCAGACAAAAATCTAAAAAACCCAAAGGAAAACTAGAATATAGACAACAACAAGGAAACAGAATAAGAGGAACAAAGTGTCAAATAGAAAACTTACCACATACACATAAAGAGCAGCTAAACAAAATCCCAGATTAGAGATAGAAAGTAATCAACTGAATAAACCCATCAAGATAAAGAGATGCATAAACACCAAAAAAAATTATAAACCATACTAAGAAACAGGAAGATGTGACCCAGCCCAATGAACAAACTCAAAACAAAGAGGAGATGCAGAAAAAAGAACAACTAATCAGAAATGTCCAAACAAATATCATGAACTGACTTAGTGAAATGAAGTAAGAGATTAAGGATATTAAGAAGACACTGTGAGAACATACTGAAGAAATTGTAAACATAAATAAAAAGATAACAGATATGATGGTGATGAAAGTCACAATCCAAGAAATCAAAAATACACTGGAGGCACATAACAGCAGATTTGAACAGGCAAAGGAAAGAATCAGTGATGTGGAAGACAGTACATTTTATTGAAACAGTTAGTAGAATAGATAGATACAAAGATAGAAAAAATATAGCAGGGATTTAGGTATCTGAACAACACAAAACACACAAATATACACATTATAGGCATCCCAGGGGGAGAAGAGAAGTGAAAGGGGACAGAAGGAGAGTTGGAAGAAATAATAGCAGTAAACTTCCCAACCCTATTAAGGGAGATGGACATAAATGTCCAGGAAGCACAGTGCACCCCCAAACAATATAAAGCAAAACAGGCATACTCCAAAACACATGCTTGTCAAAATTTTCAATATCAAGACAAAGAGAGAAGACTGACAGCAGCAAGAGAAAAGAAAACCAAGACATACATGGGAAGCTCAATAAGATTAAGTGCTGATCTCTCATCTGGAACCATGGAGGCAAGACGGCAGTGATATGACATAGTCAAGATGCTAAAAGAAAAAAACTAACAGCCAAGAATTCTCTATCCAGCAAAGAAGGCATTCAAAAAGGATGGAGAATTCAAAATATTCACAGATAAACAGAAATTAAGAGGGTATACCAATAAGAAAACTGCCTTCAAGAAATACTAATGGAAGTGCTGCAGATTGAAAGGAAAAAAAAAAAAAAACAGGAGAAAGAGGGAGTTGGAGGAGAGTGTAAGAAAAAATAAATAAAAAACAAAAAGAGAAATAAAAACAACATATGACATACATGAACCCACAGAAAATATGTCTAATATAAATAAATCCTTAACAGTAAATCACTGAATGTTAATGGATTATACTCACCAGTCAAGAGACACAGATTGGCAGAATAGATTAGGAAACATGACCATCTATATGCTGTCTACAAGAGACTCACCTTAGACCCAGGGATTCAAGGAAGCTGAAAGTGAATGGCTGGAAAATGATTTTGCAAGCAAACAACTACCAAAAAAAAGGGCGAGAATAGTTATACTAATATCAGACAAAATAGACTTTAAATGCAAAACTATTTTAACAGACAAAGATGGACACTATATATTAATAAAAAGGGTAATCTTTCAAGAAGAAAGAACATTCATAAACATTTATGCACTTAACCAGGGTGCCTCAAAATAAATGAGGCAAACACCGGAAAGGCTAAGTAGAGAAATTACTGCTTCTAGAATTATAGTGGGGGACTTTTTAAAAATTTTATTTATTTATTTTTAAAAGATACTTAGATTACCTAAAATGTTACATAAAAATATATAATGGTTTCTCATATGACCCACTCCCCACACCTCCCACTTTGCCCCACATTAACAACTTCTTTCATTATTGTGGGGCATTCATTACATTTGAAGAAGACATATTGGAGCATTGCCACTAAGCATGGATTATAGTTTACATTGTAATTTACACTCTCTCTCACTCAATGCTGTAGGCTATGGAAGGACATGGAATGGCTTTTATCTGTCATTTAAATGTCATTCAGGACAATTCAATGTCCTGAAAATGCCCCATATTACACACCTTTTATCCTCTCCATACCTTCAGCACCACCAGTGGACAGTGTCTCCACAACAATGATATAATTTTTTCCATTGCTAGAATTCAATCAGTCTTTAGTAGAATACCAGTAAGTCCACTCTAGTCCACATTTTATTCCACAACCATGAGTTTTCTGGGATGGTGTTGTCCACTCCACCTCAAATTGAGAGAGTGTTTTGATCCCATATGGCTGAATGATGGTACTTTCTTGCTTGCAGTTGTAGACTCTCACATGAGACCTTATATTCTGCATGTGACTTTACTGTGACCTAAAACTTCTTTGAAGACAAAATGAAAGAAGTAAGGCACTAGGGAAGAAATGGAAGAAATTGCCACTGCATATATAGGACAAAAGATATTCAGTGATGAAAGGGAAAATGTAAAAGTAATAATAATAATATTTTCCATTTTCTTTTAATATCCCATGTTTTTATATTCTTTATTTTATTTTATTTTTCCCTAAATTATTATGTATTTTATTTCTTATGTTTCTATCTAACATTATTATTTCATTTTCCTATTAATTGTATTTGGCGATATTCTTGGCTTCACTTTTGAAGAAGTTTTGGATCACCAAAGAGATACAACTGTGGCAAGGGAAGACCATTGGTGTGGGGTGTCAGTGACTGGGGGTTCATGGGAGGAAGTTCACATGGGCAAACATATAGGGCATATAAATATGTTCAAATGTTCATGGGGCATTGCCACAGTGGGTAGAATCACAAAATAATTGAAAGAATATTGAATTCCCATCCTGGGGAGCTTTGCCACATTCCCTAATGGACCAGAAACAATCCCCCAAGTAAAAGGGCAATGACTAGTAAAGGAGGATGATCCATTGATGGGCCCTTGATATTGATGGGTATGCTTATGAACCTTTGCTCATGAAATTGCAACTTAACCTAGTGTGGTAGGGTGTCTAAGAGTTACCTCCTGAGAGCCTCCATGTTGCTCAAATGTAGGATCTCTCTAAGCCAAACTCAGCATATAAATATATTTCCTTACCCCCAGTGTGGGATATGACTCATGGGGATAAGACTCTCTGGCACCAAGGGGTTACTATGAATCACTGGCTGATGACACAACTGGAAAAAGATATTGAATAAAAGGGGGTAAATGTAAAGACAAATGAGTTTATACGGCTAAGAGACATCAAAGTGAGCCAGGAGGTCATCAGAGAGGCAACACTTATGCAATTCTCAGCAGCATCTCATAGACTGCCAAAGTAGATACTACCCCAAATAGTGAGGCTCACGAGGGTTCTGGAGACACCCAGGTCCTACGATCATGGCAGAGAGCTCTGGAGTTTTGGTGCCTTGCTAGTGGGCCCTGCTTTAGACTTTGTGCTCCTGAGTGTGACAGAGTTGGACTCAGTTGTCACTTCTCTACACATGCCTCTATTCTGCCTTCTATTTGTCTATAGTTGGTGCTGGAGTTGGCAGTTTTAAGTCCAAGAGACTTGAATCTTTTGGCTGTCAATGTGCCAGCTGGGCCCTGAGTCTAGGGAGAATTGTAACACCTACTCTCCAGTTGATTGGACTCACCCAGGACAACGAACAAGGAAGTGAGAATGGACAACTACCACACCAAGGAAAAGATAAAGTCTATAGTGGGGGCCTTTAATATAACATTTTCACCATTAGACAGAAAATCTTGACAGAGAATCAATAAAGAAACAGAGATTTTGAAAAATATATTAGAGAATCTGGACCTAATAGGCATATACAGAACAGTACACTAAATGCAGTGGCATATACTTTCTTCTAGAGTGCACATGGATCATTCTCCAAGATTGACTATATGCTAGGCCACAGAACAGCTCTCAGTGAATTCAGAAAGGTTGAAATTTTACAAAGTAATTTCTCTGACCACAATGTAATGAAGCTGGAAATCTTTAATAGCCAGAGAACCAGATTAGACACAAAGATATGGAAGTTAAACAACACATTCTTACACAGACTGTGGGACAAGGAGGAAATAACAAAAGACATCAGTAACTACCTTGAAATGAATGAAAATGACAACACAATATATCAATACTTTTGGAATGCATTAAAAGCTGTACTGAGAGGGAAATTCATAGCCATGAAAGCATATAATCTAAAAAGAAAAAGAGTGAAAATTGAATACCTAACTGGACACCCAGAGAAATTAGGAAAAAAACAACAAACTAACACCAAAGAAGGTAGAAAGAAGGAAATAATAAAGATTAAAACAGAACAAAATGAAATAGAAAATAAAAAGCACTAGAAGAAATAAACAAAACCAAAAGCTTCTTCTTTGAGAAGATAAATAAAATTGACAAACCTTTAGCTAGACTAACAAAGAAAAACAGAGAAAAGATGCAAATACACAAAATAAGAAATGAGGAAGGGGATATCACTACTGATCACATAGAAATAAACAGTATCATAAGAGGATACTTTGAAAACTTATATGCCAACAAGAATGATAATTTAGAGGAAATGGACAAATTCCCCGAAACATACAAGCAGCCAACACTGATGAAAGAATAAATTGATGAACTCAACAGGCAAATCACAAGTAATGCGATTGAATTAGTCATCAGAAACCTCCCAACCAAGCAGAGACCAGGACCAGATGGCTTCACAGTTGAATTCTACCAAATATTCCAGAAAGAACTAACACAAATCCTGCTTAAATTCTTTGAAAAAGTACAAGGGGAAGGAACATTTCCTTACTCATTCTATGATACTAATATTACCCTAATGCCAAAGACAAGGAAAGATGCCACAAGAAAAGAAAATTATATACCAATCTCTCTAATGAACCTAGATGCTAAAATCCTCAACAAAATACTTGCTAAACATGTTCAAGAACATATCAAATGAATTATACACCATGATCAAGTGGGTTTCAGCCCTGCTATGCAAGTATGGTTCAACATAAGAAAATCAAACAACGTAAAACACCACATAAACAGATTGAAAGAAAAAAATCACATGACCATCTCTATAGAAGCAGAAAATGTATTTGACAAAATAAAGCACCTTTTCCTGATAAAACACTGCAAAGAATAGGAATAGAAGGAAACTACCTCAAAATGATAAAGAGTATTTATTTAAAAACCCACAGCTAATGTCATATACAATGGTGGAATCCTAAAAGTGTTCCCTCTAAGACTGAGAAAAAGACAAGTATTCCCACTACTACTGCTCCTATTTATCAGTGTGTTAGAGGAACTTGCTTGAGCAGATAGGCAAGAAAAAGATATAAAAGGCATCCAGATTGGAAAGGAAGTCAAAATTTCACTATTTGCAGAGGACATGATCCTATACATAGAAAGCCCTGAAAAATCTACCACAAAGCTTCTAGAGCTTATAAATGAGCTCAGTAAAGGCACAGGTTATAAGATCAGTGTACAAAAATCCATAGCATTTCTGTACCCTGATAACAAGAAATCTGAGGAGGAAATCAAGAAAAAAATTCCATTTATAATAGCAACCAAAAGATTCAAATACCTAGGAATAAATTTAACTAAAGATGTAAGTGACATATACTCCTAAACCTACACAACACTGTTAAAGTAAATTAAAGAAGACTTAAATAAATGGAAGAATAGACCCTGTTCATGGATGGGAAGATTAAGCATCATTAAGTTGTCTATCCTACCCAAACTGATGTACAGATTTAATGCAATTCCAATAAAGTTCAGCACAGCATTTTTTGCAGAATTGGAAAAACTAACTATGAAATTTATTTTGAAAGGTTATACCCTGAATAGCTGAAGACATATTGAAAAAGAAACATATAATTGGTGAAATCACACTACCTGACTTTAAACAAATTATAAAGCTATAGTGGCCAAAAGGACATGGTATTGGCACAAGGACAGACATAGCAACCAATGGAACTGAATTGAGAGTTCTGATATAGATCATCTCATATAGAGTCATATGATATTTGACAAGGCCACCAACCCACTAAACTAGGAGAAAATGACCTCTTCAACAAATGTGCTTGGAGAACTGGATATCCAAATCCAAAAAACTGAGAGAGGAACATCTCACACCTTATTAAAAAAAAAAACAATTCAAGATGGATCAAAGATGTAAATATAAGAGCCAAGACCATAAAGACCTTGGAAGATAATGTAGGGAAGCCTCTACAGGCTATTGTAATAGGAAATGATTTTATGAACTTCACACCCAAAGCACGAGCAGCAAAAGAAAAATTAGATAAATGGCACCCCCTCAAAATTAAAAACTTTTGCACCTCAAACAGTTTGTCAATAAAGTTAAAAGACAGCCCACCCAATGGGAGAAAATATTTGGTAACCATAGACCTAAGAGCCTAATATCCAGCATATATAAAGAAATTCTATATCTCAAAAAGAAAAAGAATAACAACTCATTTTTAAAAATGGGTAAGTGATTTGAACAGACACTTCTCCAAAGAAGAAATACAAATGGCTAAAAAGTACAGGAAAAATGCTCAACATCACTAGCTATTAGGGAAATGCAAATCAAATCTACAATGAGATACCATTTTACACCCATTAGACTTGGTCATTAAAAAAATGAGGACTACAAGTATTGGAGAGAATGTGGAGGAATGGGAACCCTCATCCACTGCTGGTGGGAATGTAGAATATTCCAGCCATTGTGGAGGACAGTTTTGTAGATCCTCACAAAACTATTTATAGATCTTCCATATGATCCAGCAATTCCACTGTTGAGTATATACCCAGAATAATTGAAAGCAAGAACATAAAGAGGTATATGCACACCAATATCCATAGCAACATTATTCACTATTGTCAAAAGTTGGATTAAACCCTATTGCCCATAAACTCATGAATGGATAAACAAACCATGGTGTTTACATATAATGGAATATTACTCAGCTATAACAAGGAATACAGCACTAACACACGGGATAACATGGATGAATCTTAAGGATCTTAAGTTGAGTGAAGTAAGCCAGACATTGAAGTACAAATATTACATGACCTCTCTGATATGAATTAAGCAAATTGAGAGGAATCTGAGAGCTAGAGTCTGGAATATAGGTTTACAGGAAATAGAAAGGGAAAAGATTGTGAGTTAACATCCATATGGACAAAATCTATGATAAGGTGGAAGTGAGTAATTGTCCAGTGAAGGGATATGACAGGGGTGTAGTGATACTACTGGGTTGGGTGGTGCAAATTTGACAGGGATAGGATGGAGAGGGTAGGTTGGATGATCCATGGAACTGGGAGGAGGTTTGGGAGAGGGTGAAGGTGAACACTGGGGATTGGGGATATGTGGTTGAAACTACAAAGTTGGGACAGATCTTTTGGCAATATGGCAAGTAAGGGTTACTGGTATAGGGTATTGGATGGGGGGCATTCAGGACAGGGCATACCTGGGACATTCTTATAGGAATGTGTGAGTGATAATTTTGTCCTAGTGTGTTGTTTCAGTGTGAGGAGACCCACACAATGAGCAGTAAAGAATTGGACTCCCATCATGGGGAGGCTTATATGTTATCAAACAGAGGGGTGGGTGTCTCTTGAGGGCATGGGTGGTTTCTAAAGGGGGAGGACAAACAAGTGTGCCAAGCCCTCAGTGCTGTTGCAAGTAACTATAAATCTTGTCCTTCAAATAGTGAAGCCTGGTACTCACCATGGACCCGAGGGTAGGGGGAAGGAGGAATAGAATAGATGGAAGAGGGAGTATTTACTGGACAATGGAAGTGTTCTGAATGATATTCCAATGTTGTATACAGGCCATGTTAAATTTCAGCAAAAATTTATAAAACTGAATAGCTTAAAATGTAAACCATAATGTAAACCATTGTCCATGGTTGGTAGCCATGTTTCAATTTTTGTACATCAGTAGTAAAAAATGTAACATCCACTCATAAAAAGGTTATTAATAAGGGAAGGGGGAAAAGTGGGTGGATGCTGGGTATATGGGAGTCCCCTATATTCTGTAGGTGACTTTACTGTGACCTAAAACTTCTTTGAAAACAAAACAGAAAAAATAAGACATTGGGAAATAATGAAAGAAAATGTCACTGTACATACAGGAGAACAGATACTACAGTAATGAAAGGCAAAATGTCAAAAAAATTAACATTTTTCATTATTTTTAATACCCCATTTTAAATTTTAATTTAGTTTCAGTTTTCCTAAATTATTATGCATTTTATTTCTTATGTTTAAACATATCACTATTATTTCATTTTCCTATTAATTGTATTTGGTGATATTCTTGGCTTCATTTTTGAAGAACTTTTGGAATACAGAAGGGTTACAACTGTGGCAGTGGAGGACCATTGGTGTGGGGTCTCAGTGATGGGGGATACATGGGAGGAAGTCCATCTGGTCATACATATAAGGTATATAAATGTGTACAAATGTTCATAGGGCATTGTCACAGTGGGTAGAAATTCATACAATCACTGAAAGAGTATTGAATTTCCATCCTGGGGAGCTCTGCCACATTCCTTAATGGAGAAGCAACAATCCCCCGAATAGAGAGGCAATGACTGGTGAAGAAAGATGGTCTATTGATGGACCCTTGATATTGAAAACTATGCTTATGAGCCTTTGCTCTTGAAATTCAACTTAACCTAGTGTTGTAGGTGCCTAAGAGTTACTTCCTGAGAGCCTCCATGTTGCTCAAATGTGATCTCTCTCTAAGCCAAATTCAGCATAAAAATGCATTACCTTGCCCAAGTATGGGACATGACTCCTGAGGATGAGCTTCCATGGGACTGAGGGATTGTTAACCAGCACCAGCTAGCAATACCACTGGAAAAAGACCTTGAATAAAAGTGAGAGAAGGTAAAGACAAATGAGTTCATATGGCTAAGAGACTTCAAGGTGAGTCGGGAGGTCATCACAGAGATAATGATTATGCACATCTCAGTGGAATCACATAGGCTTCTAAAATAGATTCTATCCCAAATAATGGGGTGTCTGAGGGCTCTGGAGACACCCAGGTCTCCACACCAGGACACCCAGGTCCTGTGGTCAAGGTAGATAGCTCTGCAGTTTGGTGCCTTATCAGTGTGCCCAAACTTTGGAGTTTGGGATCCCGAGTTAGACCCAGTTGTCACTTCTCTTCACATGCCTCTTTTGTCCATTCTCTGTGAATCTATATTTGGTGCTGGCATTGGTAAGTGTACACCCAAGAGACTTGAATCTTTGGGCTGTCCATGTGCCAGCTGGGCTCTGAGCCTCAGCGGAGTTGCATCACCTACTCTCTAGTTCATTGGACTTACTCAGAACAACTAACAAGGAGGTGAGGATGGACAGCCACCATACCAAGAAATCGAGAATGTCTACAACTGCAAGTAAGTGAGTCTTACTTATCAGTCATAAGGGATCAAAACACCCTCTCAATTAGATGTGGAGTAGGCATCACCATCCCTGAATCCTCAGGATTGGGGAATAAAATATGGACTACAGTAGACTTACTGGTATTATACTATATACTTATTTTTATTTCTAGCAATGCAAGAAATTACATCATTGATGTGGAGACAGTGGCCACTGGAGGTACTGAAGGCAAGAAAAGGGGAAAAGTGGTGTTATATGGGGGCACTTTCGGGACTTGGAATTTTTCAGAATGGCATTGCAATGACAGATTCAGGCCATTATATATCCTGCCATTACCTATGGAATTGAGTGGGAGAGAGTGTAAACTACAATGTGAGATATAATCCGTCATTAGTGGCAATGCTCCAAAATGTGTTCATCAATTACAATGAGTGTACCACACTAATGAAAGAAGCTGTTAATGTGGGGGAATTGGGAGTTGTGGGGAGTGGGGAATATGGAAATCCCATATTTTTTTTTAGTTAACATTTTATGTAATATATAGTATCTCTTAGAAAAACTAAAAAATATTTTATAAATAAAAAAACAGCTCAGACATGTCTCCAATATTACTAAAGGGGAGGAAGAAAGGTCTTAAAAGGCTTATCCCAGGGCCCTACATTAGCATCTCACTCCTTAGCATGTCCACAAACCATGTCTTAGGCAGTGTACTTATCCCATTCTAGTTTTCTCATTTCTTAATAAACTCTTTACTTCCTTGCTTACGCTAGGGAATGTCTTTAAATTCTTTTATGTGACATAGCCAAGAAACTAGATGCCCAGAACCCAGAGCATCCCACTAACAATATGAAGTATGGGAGATGACATAGAGAAAAAGGATCTCTAGGCAATTCTTGTTGGGAAAGTAAAATTGAGTGACCACTGTGCAAGACAGTTTGCCTTTTCCTTAGGAAGTTAAGTATAGAATTACCATATGACACAGAAATCTCATTTTGAGGTAAATATCCAAAAGAATTGGAAGCAGGGATTAGAACAGCCCTTTGCACACCAATATTCCTTATAGCATTATTCACAATGGGCAAAAGATGGAAGAAAAACAAGTGTCCATCATCTGATGAATAGATGAACAGCATGTGGTATACATCTAAGGAAATATAAAGGAATGAAGGACTGATACATGCTGCAATATGGATGAACATTGAAGACATATTCAGTTAAAAAAGCCATAAAGAAAATACAAATGTTGTATGAACTCACAGTTATGAAATAATGAGTCTGAACAAACTCATAAAGTTATAAAATAGAATATAAGTTAACAGTGACCAGGTAGGGAAAGAGGAGTTAATGCTCACTTGATACAGAGTTTCTGTTTAGCATGATGGAAAATTTTGATATTGGTTAGTGGGTATCTAACACATCATTCTGAATGTAACTAAACCACTGAACTGTACACATGAAAGTTTTTAAAATGGGAAAATTTAGTCCATATAAATGTTACCAGAATCTAAAAAAAACTTACAGAACTATACAATACAAAGAATGAACAATAAGGAAATTTATGGACTATTGATCATAGTATAATTACAGTAATATTGTTCATCAATTGTAACAAAGGGATCATATTAATCCACAATGTCAATAATAGGGAAAATTGTATTGGTTGGGGATATAAATAGTAACTATATTTTCTCCATTATTTAGTTATAAACCTACAACTGCTAAATAATATATTGAATATAAAGAAAAGAACAATCAAAATTATTTTCTAATGATAAAATTTGAATTTCAAGTGAAAATTAGAAATTTAGGAAAACTTCTTTCTTCCAGATAAATTTACAGCTTACCAATTCTTAAATTTCCTGACCATTAGGTTTGTTTGTGATATTAATAAATATGTTTTGTAATGGTAAAATGAAATATGTCATATTTGTAAGATCTGTGAATCAATATTTTCAAGATGAACAGTACTTGATATTACAAAATCATGACAGCTTGAACCTAATCAAATTGCTAAATAAATAATGGATTGAAATCAAAGAAATAAGAAAAGTTCATTAATTTTTCATATTCCCAATTGGAACTATTAAGAAATCATAACTTGTTGAGTTTTGGTGTAGAATATTAGTATTAAAGAAGTATGTGAACAACTATATAAATTAATAATCTAATGCCCCTAAAGTTTTCTACCCATATAACAGTGTAATGTCAAAGTTTCTTCACAGTAATCAACCAAAAAAACATTTTGCAACAGAATAAATGAAGTAGTTATGGGAATTCAGCATTCTTCCAGGAAGCCATGATCAAAGAGATTTTCAAAAGGATAAAATAATGCCTCTCCTAAATAATTTCTTTGGCTTTGGGGAATAACATATTTTAAAAATGCATTACTGCATTAAAACATAAGGGATTTATAACTTTTAATAACTTAAATAATTATTTAAATTACATCAATTATAATTCCTATTACGGTAATTTTCCATAGATACAGCAGATTATTATAAATTATTTAGAGTTTTCAATAATTAGACCATAAACTTTCCTGAAACCAAAATCCATGAGATGAGTTGATTTATGTAAATTATATTAAATTTTGTTTTGCACTATATCATGGTATATAGGGCTGCATACTGTTGAATGAATTTTGCCTACAATTACCCTCTTTTGAGTGCAAAATTTCCATGAAAATATTCCAGTATGCTATTATTAGATGCCTGGTCATCATTTTCCCTCTTACTCATCTTCAGATGTAAGCCTGTATGTTTCATATAAATATTTTGTTTCATTCTGAATTATCTTGCCATATCAGGACTAAATTTTCCCATTTTAAAAACTTTCATGTGTACAGTTCAGTGGTTTAATTACTTTCAGAATGATGTGTTAGATACCCAGTAACCAATATCAAAATTTCTATATTTTAGTATTTATTTTCAAGTCCTTCCTTGAAGATTCTTAACCTTTCCCACATTCTCATACCCTCTTGATTGTCAACTATTAATAAGAATTTTCAGAAAATGACAATTAGACTGGAATCTTCAGAACTGCCTTTTAGTAGAGTAAATTAATATCTGAAAGATAATTTTCACTGTTGATTACATGTAAATCTCTTCAAAGCACTTTTTAATACATATATATACTATTAGAAAAGCTGTAAGCTTACAAAGCAATCATGCATAATGTGCAAAATTCCCATACATCACCCCTCCATAAGTACCTTGCATTATTGTGGAACATTTGTTACACATTATTAAAGAACATCATAAAATTATAATACTAACTATGGTCCACAGCTTACATTAGGTATATTTTTCCATACACCCCTCTGTTATTAAAACCATGTATTAGTGTTGTACATTTGTAATAGTTCATGAGAGAACATTCTCATATTTGTATTGTTAACCACTGTCCATCATTCACCATATGGTACACAGTGTTATATGGCACAATGCTTTGTACAATCCATTCAATGCATACACTGTGTGGCTCTAATTTTCATCACAATGTTGTGCTGTCATCCCCTTAGTAATTTTTTTCAATTTTTTCCTTAGTTGAATAGAAAAAATCCTTTACCCACTTATTATTTACACTTAGAATTTATATAGTACCTTCTTGGCCTGGATGCAAGAATATTACAATATTGCTCTTAACTGTTGTCCATAAATTAAATTAATTGTATTTTCCCATGCATCACCATATTCTTGCCATTTTGTAATGGTGATGTACATTTGTTCTTTTTCATAGAAGAATATTCTCATATTTGCACTATTAACCAGAATCCTTATCCACTGGTTGGGTTCACTATGTTATTCAGTCCCTAAATTATCCTCTAGCCTTCTTTCAATTGACATTTATGTCTTAGCCTACCCCTTTCAGCCACAGTCATATTTATAAACCAGCAATGCTAGTTACACTCAACTCTATCTTTTCCACACTTTTTTAGTGAGGCTAATTAAAAATTCTACATTCATTAAGCCTCAGTACCCATTCTCAGTCCTCATTTTATCTCCTAGTAATCTATACTCTAATTTTAACTTCACGCATTTATTATTCATCTTTAGTTCATATTACTGAGACCATAATATATTTGTCCTTTTGTGTCTAGCTTATTTCACTCAGTATAATGTCCTCAAGTTTCATCCATGTTGTCATATGTGTCCCAATTTCATTTATTCTTCCAGTAGCAGAGTATTCCTTCATATGTATATACCACATTTTGTTTATCCTTTCATTAGTTGATGGACAATTGGGCAGTTTTTTCTTCAGAGTACTTTTGATTAGAGTCCCATGTTGTGCCATACCTAATTTATTTGCTTTTATTTTAAAATTAATTCTAAACTGCATCCAGTTTTTCCTTAGTTTAGTAATTTCTGGTCATTTTTTTACCTATTCTTATTGTTGATAATTACAAATAGTGTATGATTTTCCTTTTTTCCATAATGTTAATCCAAATATTTGGAAACAATTTTACTGGGTTTACACAAGTATATGGATATATTATAATGTAAATAAGTTATTTTTATAATGTGATATAAAATTTAAAATGCATTGATTCACCAGTGAACTATTAAACTGTTTTGAATACACCACATTTCCTAACTTTAGCAAAAAAAATTTAAGCTAATTTTATTGATTACATGAACTAGCAGGAATTTAACCAAGCTCAAATGTATAGCCAAGGGATCCTTTCCAATCAGGAGTTGAGGGAAACCTGGCTTCTCTGGAGGGTGAAACACCTATTCGTCCTGGCCTCCTAACAGGGATGACTCATAGGTGAGCGTCATAAGGAGTAACTGTGTGCTGAAATAATCTAGAAGGAGAATCCTTCATATGGTTAAGGCTTAATGTAAATCTCCCTGATAAGGAAATCTGTGACATTTGTTCAGTTAAAAAAGAGGCAGGATCATGGATCTTGTAAAGTTTCTATCATTGTACAAAAGATATATTCATGTTACAGAAGATAAATGGGATTCATCATCTACCAGGTATATTTGTATGTTTAAATTCACATTTTTATTTAAAATGGATGAAGAAAAATGATCTGAATAGCTGTGATAGGTCTCATGATGATTAGTATGCTTTATTTCTGTTCCAAAATATAAATTAATACTCATAGACTATTAAAAATATCAAAAATGTAATATTACTGAAATTACCAAGAAAGAGAACCAGCAGAGAGCACTAAGAATGAAAGATTCTTTGAACTAGATTGTAAAGGATAGCTAAGATATAAATCCACATTAAGAATAATAGTTTCACCAGAGATACCAATTGAAGTTTTTCCCATGAATACTTTCTTATATTTATTTGCAGGATATTAGGGACTAAAAATGAATCATGTAGAATTTGTAAAATGACATTATATTTAATGATTTTAACCATTCATGAGAAAAAGGTAATTCATGAAGCTTAATTCTCCCACTAATTTTGTTTTAACTCACGTTTTAAAATTATGAAGTAAATAATTTCTAAATATCCCTCAGCTAATAAAGAGCAGAGTAAAGAAACACCTCTGAACTTTCTTAATTTCTTTTTCTCTTGCACCCAAGGCATAATGCCATCTGATACAGAGTATGAATGGTAGATATATTGTAGGGAAACTTGAGAATTTATAAGGACCAAGGAGAGAGATGAAAATTGAACAATGTAGGAGAGGAATGAGACTTCTAAGGAACAATCATAACATGCAGTTTTGATAAAGAAAATTTTTTTAAAACCTTTGGAAGTCTAGATATGTTCAATAAGCTGTCCTTAATTCAATAGAATCGTCCTTAGCCCTGATTCTTGTATTTGATATTTAATAAAATTGTCAGTTTAAAGGTCTTTTCCTCTTGATAAAAATGTAGGTAGAACAGACAAGCATAACTGAAAGGTTCTTATGGAAAAAGAATTTGGATGAAATATTTTTCATAAATATTAGAAATTCATGTGTGTTCATTCAATAAACATAAATAAAATTAATATTATAATTATTATCCACATGTTAGCAAAAATGAATAATAAATTACAAATCATATACATAAACAAAATATTGATAAAATATAAATTTGGACATTGTTATGCTTATTAATAATCTATTCTAACTTTACCACATATACAAGTTTAATATGTATGAAATGATATTACTCAAGATAATTAGTTTTAAGGTTGAAAGTGTAATTAAGACTGAAAATATTTATTTTGAACTGGAATTCTTCAAGATAAGCAGAAGTAAAATAGAAGTAAAATTCTAGACAGGAATTTGTCCTTCTTCAAATATTGAAATTCATGTCTGATTTCAGGAAAGGTTCTTCATAGAGAAATATCATTTGGGATGCTTTTCTTAGACACTATGTTTAGGTGAGAAGATAAACTAGAGAAAGAGAGCAAGAAAAATTTGGTACAAATTGCAAAAGAAAAATGGAATAAATTATCTGAATCAAATAAAATATTTTTTGGATTGTGAGACAAAGGAGGAAAGAAAGGGCTCAAAAGGATGTCTTGTATTAAAACTGAAATGAAATACTGGTGAGACATAATCTATCTGGTCTCCATTGGCTTAATCATCTGATAAATCAATCATTGATTAACTTTGAATTATTAACTTTGTTATAGAAACATTTTCTAAGCCAGATGGTCAATCAAAGGGATATATCATCCCAGTCAGCTGGTACATAAACAACATCAATAATAACTGTAGACATTACAAACAAGTGGGGTGATACAGAGGCTTTCTTAGAAAGCATATCTAGGATGACCATTCACTAAGGAAGAAAATGAGAAAATAATCAGTAGGGTCCAGGAAGTGTTTTAAAGATATTTTACTGAGAGAGTATAAATTTGACTCAGAAACTGAAATGTTTATGGGTTTTAATTTTATTTTAAATCATATAATGAACTTAGATATTCTGAATCTATTGATGTTGAAATTATTATATAGGAATAGTTAGGAAAAAAATGAAAACAGAAAAATGGCATTCATTGATTTCAAATATTGTCTTTTTTCCATTTCTTTAAGCTGAATTTGTCATGAAAACCATATATTGTTACCAATGGTGACATTTTATTCATGACTAGTGGGGGTTGTCTCCATTTAGTTTTTAGCATATTACTTTGACTACAGGGAGACTGTGACATATTAGAAAACATGGACAATCTCACCATCTTCACGGAATTCCTTCTCATAGATATCACAACCTCCCGGGAGCTCAAAATCTTGCAAGGTCTTATATTCTTAGTGATTTATCTTGGAGCTCTGACTGGGAATCTTTTAACTATTACACCCATTG
Organism: Cabassous unicinctus; assembly: GCA_029593785.1. NCBI lineage: Eukaryota > Metazoa > Chordata > Mammalia > Cingulata > Chlamyphoridae > Cabassous > Cabassous unicinctus. Next base: position 21,266 of record JAQZBX010015822.1, read on the forward strand.
TAATTAATCCACATCAACACACTCAAATGTATTTATTTATTGGAAATTTGCAATACATAGATCTTTGCCTTATTTCAGTTACTCTTCCCAAAATAACTGTTAATTCTATGATGGGCAATAAGATGATATTTCTTCCTGTATGCGCCTTTCAGATTTATCTGTTTATCTTGTTTGTAGCTACAGAGCTGGCCTTCCTTGTGGTGATGTCCTATGATTGCTATGTTGCCATTTGCCACCCTCTGCACTATGGGCTCACCATCACCCCACATGTGTACACACAGGCAGTTGGTGTCTCATGGACAACTGGGCTGGTATATTCTGCAATCCACACAGGTGTCATGTTCAGGCTTCCCTTTACAGAGACTAATGTGATCCATCAATATTTCTGTGATGTGTCTCAAATTTTGAGGATCACTTCTTCAGAGATTCTATAGCCTTATGTATAAGTGCTTGTATTGTCTTACCATGTTCTGGTTTTTTTTTTTAAAGTTGATTTTTTTTTTCAATGGTGATTGGGATGCATTCTGTAAAAGCCCATAAAAAAAGCCTTATCCACCTGTACCCAACAGTTGGCAATTCTCATTTTGTTTTTTATTTCATTGCTGACTGCTGTCTTTGGTTCCATTGCAACTGAAGCATTGCTCAGTAATCTTCTCATGGTCATGTCCTACTCCATGGTGCCCCCACTTATAAACCCCATCATCTATAGCCTGTGGAACAGAGAGATTAATAATGCACTTGGAAGAATGTTCCACAGAACCTTTGAGCACCCAAGAAAGGTATTTTAATTAAAATTTATGGAAAAAAGAGATTGAAATTTATTTCATATTTGACATATGTTCTTAAATGGAATCTATCCTTGTCAAATATCAGGTTTTGTTTAACATAATTTCTTTTGTTTTACTGCATATGTGATAATGAGCTATAAATTTCTGTGTCCTAGTTTTTCAAATTCATAATAATGTGTAATTCATACATTCTCCTGGAAAATATTTCCCACATTAATAAAAATGTTTGTACAATGTTTCTGATGGTTTGTAGCTAAAAGCAAATGATGATATCACATGGAGATCAAGGATGAATACCTTAACTGATTCCTATATATTTGAGATAATTTCAAGGTACTAGATACTGTCACCTTGTAACAGAACAGTGAGTGTTTTGAATTAGAATATTCAATACAAATTGTGTTTTTGTTTTCACCTTTATACAAATCTCTATACCAAGCTATAAAGTGCTTAGAATTGAGAAAAACTGCAGAATAAGGACATAATAATGTTAGAAAACTGGAAACATGTTAAAGCTGTTTCCCTTATTGAAAAGTGGATCTAAATACCTGTCCCTTAAAACAGAACATGCTATGGATGCTTTGGATGTCTCCATGTGAACTGGCTGTTAAGGTGCATGCCATGCTCATTTCATTTGATCTTTCTGCTCTATGAAGAACAAGTAATACCTGAGGAAAGTTTATGACAGGGGACATTCTTACCATTGCCAAATGGCTTTACTTCTCACCGACAATTACCTCCTGTGCTCTGGACCAAGTGTGTTAACTTGGCAGGGTAAAACACCATCTCCTATTAGATTTGTGGACTGCCAGTACATCCCTTCCCATATTGTCCCCAAGTATTTTAAAATATACTCTGAGACAATCTGATTCTGGTGAGCATGTTTTCTGACATCAAGCACACACTCTGGTCATATATCTGTCCCTGGCATGGAGGGAACCAGTTTCCAACACTAGAACATACAAATACTGAGAGCTATGTGGCACTTAAAATATGTGCCTCCATTTTTCAAATTTCTCTATTTAAGTAAAATGTTGCTTCATCTAGTGATGTGTGAAACAGATTTCATTTGGCCATGCTTACAAGTGCTTTTGATTGGTTTGACATTTCTTTAGGTGTCTCTCTTTCTGATCAACTAATAAGTGTAGCTGCCTGGATTGCCAAAAAATACAACATACCATGGTAGAAGCTTAAATGATTGTCAGCTCAGCCATCCCAGTGAGGCGTCATTGCCATCAGGGGTGATTGCCTGACCTAGGAGCTTGCATCACATTGGTCATTTGAGGTGAAATGGGATGTAGGCAGTATATCTGTTAACAGGGATGAGTTAATGCAGCAGATAAGGGCAGAAATGAAGGAGACAGATTTTAGGAAAAGTAGGGAAACTTTGTCTTGGGTCTTGGTCTCCTGCATGTTCCCCTGAAATTTTCCAACCCCCAAAATTTCTCTATGGTTGCAAATGACTTTAGAGGAGAGTCTCCTCAGCTCCACCTGTTCTGGGTTGTTTGTGAACCCCAGGTTAGTCCTCTTTTCACTCACACATAACTACCAATGGTGTTGATAAAATTCAAGCTGTTTTAATTTGTTTTGTTTTGTTTTTCACAGAAAAATATGAAAATTAAGAGATTTGTATTGACAGAAGCCAGGAGAGGATATGTGGTTTTAGCTGGTGCATCTTATCAATGAGGACATATTGCAGATTAACTTTTATAGGGCTAAGAATTGCAGTTTGGGAAAGTTAGCTACTGAACTTCTGCAAAACACATTTTGCCCCTATTATACAGGACAACCATCAGGTCAGAGATATGAACAAGCTCAAGACACTTTTTGTTTGGGTTGCTGGGAGCATGAGAGTGGATTTCCCAACTGTGGAAGACAGCCCAAAAAGTAAACCTAATGGAAAACCGTGATTCTATAAATGCCCTTAAGGTAAAGGTGATTCACACTTGGCTATAGTAGTCTTGCTCATGACAGGATGTGGCTGAAACTCTTGGAGAGCATTGGAGACATTCATGAAAGAAGACATTTCTCAATTGATGAAGTGCTTTTCCCTTTTGTTGCTCTCAGGGATGATGGTGGGGAAAGTGGTGAGAAAGCTCCACCTTAATGTCCCACTATTGGGTAGAAATAATGGGAAGTGACAACTATCTTCACTGAGACAGGCCACAAAGATGGGACACCATAGCTGAGCAATTGGAGGTTGCTCTACATGGAGTACATAAAATGAACACAGAGCAACCAGGGAAAGGAAAGGATGGAGCCAGTCCCAACCACTGGACAATGTGGCTTTGGTTAATAAAGCAAAAGATAAATAGAGCAAAATTTAATGGAATTCCTGTGAAAAAACTCAACCAACACTATGGGGAATTAAGGGGTACCTCTAATTTAGGGGTTAAGACCCTAGTATGATCCATAAAGGATTAGGAAAAAGAGGGTCTGATGTACTGAAAAAATTTAGAATTCAGCATAACCACACTCTGAGTCTCTGAACAAAATCCAAAAAGGGGGAGGAGGAAACAACAGTTAATAAGTCCTCACTGCACCTGAACAGAACATTAAGGAAGATAATTCTGACTGTGAGAATGTTGTGTTGGATAGGAAGGAAGATCGCACATGACTATACCCTGATATTATTCCTATAAAAAATGACTAAACATGGGAATAAGATCTCAGGATCCATGCTTGGGATTGACAGCCTTATGCTCCTTTTTGTGTAAAAGGGAAATGGGGTGGATCCAGAAATTAATGTGTCTAATAGATACTGGGACCAAGTGGCAATAATCCAAGGGCCCCTACGTAATGATATACTAGTGACTTAGGGGACTTAGAATGGACTCATTGACACATGACAGGCAAGGATACATGTGGTAGTAGGTGGGGTCCTTTTGGCCATTTCAGGTGCCTGTGATCATGGTCCTCACTGCTGAGTGCATTATAAATGTTGACATTTCACTGCCTGTGTCATGGACTAGCACCATCAAAGACAAACAGAAGTTACTGTCACTGGCCACTCCCACTACTAATGGAGAGGATAAACAGTTGATAATCCTCTGTGGTCAAAGGAGACAACATATGCCACACCTGGACATTCATTTAACAACTCTAGTTAAGGTCACCCCAAGGCAGCCACGTTTAAATGCAGCCTCCAACACAAGCAGGTTGTAAAGGCCATGCAACAAAAAGTGGCAGAGCTCTGTCACTAGGACCTATGTGCCCTTCTAGTCCTGTAAAATTACAGCTTTTTGAAACAAATATCTGTAACTGGGCACACTGATCCCTCAGGTTTTGGACAAGCAGACTACCCAAGACAGCCACTGCATACACCAACTTCAAATGACAAAATTTAGCCTGTTATTGGGGCTTACTGGAGACCAAGCATTTAAGCACTGACATGCTAGATATAACTCTAATTCAAAAAGTTCCCATCCTCTCATGGGTACTCACTAATCCTACTAATAAAGTAGGAGAGGCTCCACAAAGCTCCACCATTAAACAGAAATGCCATATCCAAGACTAAGGCAGACTGGGGTCTCAGGCAGTCAGCCTACTCCACAAACTAATAGCGATTTTATCAGAGGAAAAGAAATAGACTGCAGGAGCTGCTGTTGTCCTTCACATGGTTAAATATGACCTTGTGGTTTGAAAGTGTCCCTGATAATTATAATGCTTGGTTCACAGATATATGTCCATAAATCCAGGCTAATAGAGTCCATTGAGATGCTTTGGCCGTTCATCCCAATGATGGTCATCTACTGACTGAGAGTGAATGAGGCTATTCTGCCAAATGGGTGGGGGCTGTGCAGTCCACTCCAACCACAACTTCCTGCTACATATTTACAAACTCATGGACCATTAAAATGGGCTAGTCATATAGATCCATGACTGATGAAAAATGATTAGACTATTAGAGGCTCCCAAATACGGGGCCAGAGAATAAGGAAACAGCTTATGAGTTGAGAACGAGAACTATTCCTCAACCATGTTGATGCCCATGGCAAAAGGACAATTAAGGGAGGACAAAAATAAAATTTCTGAAGTGCCAAAGCATGCACCTAAAAGGCTGCCATATTTGTCTCCTAGGACACCACCACATGGACATGGAAACCGACCTCATATTCAAGGATGAGCCAAATCACAAAGACTTACCTGAGAGGAAGTAAAAGCCAAAGATGCAACACCATTCTGTGAGTCCTGCAAATGAAACCAGTGCACACAAGGTGGTGAGCTGGGACAAAGCAGCTGGGCTTAGGCAGCTATTAATGTGGTTGGCAGCTCAACCACATAAAACTTTGCCCCTACACTTGGATTGCACTAATGTCTCCAAGTCATATATTCCATGTATAGTACAAGTCCCAAGCCCCGTCTGGATACTTTGACCAGGATTGCAGTCTTAGAGAAAGACCTGTGCCTTTTCTTCAGAAACCAACTGAATTCTGATCAAATCAAGATACATCATTTACAGTGCAAACCACCCCAAAATGGGAACATAGTCTTTTATTCTTCCTATCATCTCCAAAACAAATGGGAAAATAAAGCTTTAAAACAGAACTCTCAACCGTAACTAAATAAAGGCCTTTGGAAGACAAATTGCCAATTGGTACTCTCACATAACTGAATCTATTTAGACATTCAACATGGCACTCCACCAAAAGGATATACTGGGCTTAGATGGTGTGTTGTACAAGGCAATCTTCTTATTACACTAGCTGACTAGATAATTGTCTGGGACATATTTAAATATTCATTCATTGGAGACAGATCTGGTGTGCCGGTTTTATGACATCCAGCTCATGCACTGGTTATGTGGATGGGAACTGGGTTTCTCCATCAGGACACACAAACACTGGACAAGGTTGCTGCATTTAAAATATCTCTCAGCATTGGCTATGGGTTTAGACACCCTATCTATGGGAAAACATCACCCTAGTGAAGCTGAAATTCTATATCTCTTCTCTATGTAGTAAAACATTTCTCCATCCATTGTGATGACAATCCTACTTCTATTGGTGACCCTGCACTATATTGGAGTGGCTTGAATTCTTTTAGAATGTCTCTCTTCTGACCCACAGAATAAAATCTAGCAATAAATAGAATTTGGATTTTGCATGCAGAATAGCAGATATTTCTTATATGATACATTTCCTACCAAACATGTGTAAAAGCCTAACCCACAATAAGGAAATAGGCTTTTTTAAAATTTGGATTCTCACAAGCCAAGCCAGCATTTTGACAGATACTTTAGTCATTTTATAACTCAAAATTCAATCCCATAAAACTTGCCTTTCTCTAAAAAATTTATCTAGAATAGTTTCAACACTAAGGAACTAATATGCATATAACTTCACCAAAATACACCAACTGGAAAAATAATGTTCTATTTCTTCATCCTTTTAATTTTCTCTCTACAATCTGAAATGATATTTTATGAATTTCTGAAGCTCTACAATGTTATTTCTTTTTTATTAGATATATTGTGTGTTTACAAAAAAAATAATGCATAAATACAGAGTTCCCATATACCACCCTATTATTAACACCTTGCTTTGGTGTGGTACATTTGTTACAATTGATGAAAGCACATTTTTATAATTGTACTATTACTATATTCTATGCTTTGACTTTAGGGTTCAAGGAAAGTGGCTCTTAATTCCAAATGTTCATGAGTTGCTGTCGCAGATAGATGCTATGGTCCAGGAATGTGAGAGGGAGGATATTTATGGAAAAGGACATTCACCAAAGACTCTTTTCCCTTCCATATAGATGCCTCTTGCCAATTTCATGGTGATAAGTTCCTGTACTTCATTCTAACCAAAGTAACTTTTTGTGTTTTTTAATTTTTTTTATTTAAGAAGTTCTGAGTTATCAAAACTATCATCCATACAATATAGGATTCCCATACATCACCCCACCACCAACATCTTACATTGTTGTGACACATTTGTTACAAATGATGAAAGAACAGTGTCATAATATTACTGCTATCTATAGCTTATATTTGGTGTATTTTTCCCACAGACAATTCTATTATTCACACGATGCATAAATATTGTATATTTGTATATTTATGATAGAATATTCTCATATTTGTAATGTTAACAGCAGTTCACCATTTACCACAGGGTTCACTGTGTTATAAATCCCCTGTTTTGTACAATACATTCAAAGTGTACACTCAGTGACTTTCAGTTGCATCACAGAGTTATGCTGTCATAAGTGCAGACCATTTGAGAACATTTTCATTACTCCAAAAGGAAAAATCCCTTACCACCTTACATACCCCATTATTGTCCCTTAGCATTGCCATTGCTGTAAAGATATTAGAATTTTATAGTCTGTATGATACATTAGTTATATTTTCCCATGTATCTCTGTATTCTTAAAAAATAGATAAATGGGACATCCTCAAAATTAAACACTTTTGTACTTCAAATGAATTTATTGAAAACATGAAACTGCAGCCTACTCGTTGGGAGATAATTTTCAGAAACCACATATATATTACAGGTTTGATCTCCATATTATATAAGAGATCATACAACCAAAAGATAAAAAGACAAGCAACCCAATTAAAAAGTGGGAAACTACTTGAACAGAAATTTTTCTAAAGAAGAAATACCAATGGACAAAAAGCACATGAAAGGATGCTCAACATCACTAGCTACTAGGGAAATGTAGAACAAAACTAAAATGAGAAATCATTTCATGTCTTACAGAATGGCAATTATAAAAAAATTAATTTAAAAAACCCAGAAATCTATAAGTGCTGGAGAGGATATGGAGATATGAGAATACTTCTTCACTGTTTATAGGAAAGTAAAATGTTGTAGCATCTTTGGAGGACACTTTGGCAGTTCCTCAGGAAGGTAAATATAGAACAGCCATGTAATCCCACAATCCTGCTACTAGGAATATATTTAGAAGAACTGAAAGCAAGGACCTGAACTGACATTTGCACAATGATGTTCATAGTGGCATCATTCACAATTGCTAGAAGATAGAAACAACCAATTTAGGTAACCAAGATAGAAACATCAAATAATCAATGGATAAACAAAACAGAGTATATACATTCAATGGAATATTATTTGACTATAAGAAAAAATGAACTTGGGATATAAGTATGTCAACATGGATGAACCTTGAGAACATTACATTGAGTGAAATATACTTCTAAGTATGTATGTTAATTTATGTAGCTTTCAGAAAGTAGGTTATGTCAATCAAGAAAATTAAGTATTTCTAACATGAATATTTTTTCTAGTTTTTTACTGTAATATTTAATAGCTAAATTAATTTTTATCTCTACATTCATATGACCATTTATCCTTGCATATTTTCTACATATTTGAACTTTAATAATACATTATGAGAAATAATCTTCAAATCTCTTTATAACATCCAAAAAGTCCTTTTTACTGTTTAATATAATGCATACATACATATTTACTTTTTCATAGCATTATAGCATTCAAAAATCTGTAATTTATTTTATGGTTAGTAAAATACAAATGCAAAATCCTACTTTTTCTATTTTATTATATTAACCTTGGTTATGCATTTCCCCATCTTGCCGATATTGTCTCCATACATTTAAAGTCATTTAAAAATATTTGCCTAAAATGCATGTATTTTTTAGATATTATTTTAAAGTATGACAGAAGAAACTGAAAGCTGTTTAGGATCTCCATTCCTTGGTGTCAAAAGTCTGGTTGGCATTTGTTTATTGATTTGTAGGTTGAAGTGGCCACAATTTGATTTGGTCCTTTCAATGTCCAATTAATTTGTATAGCATGAATATTTCCACTCAGTTTTCAATTCACAAAAGCTGCCTAAGTTTTCTAATGACAATATTCTCAGTTTCTATTTCAATAGAGAATTACCTTCAGATATTTTTAAGTATGCACATGGCAGCTGTTGAAAGGGTGAGTGTTTTTGGCATCAATATTATGAGGCTAAGCAAAATCTGAATCAACATAACAGGGTCGAAGCTTAGCCTCACAGTCTCAATATTAAATGATCATTCTCTCTGCAAATGGCTCCATATTTCTGAGTGGTAGGATATCAAAAATAAATCCCATTGTTAGAATAATAATGTCTATAATAGAATCATCAATTGTAACAAATATTCCACACTAATGAAGGAGGTTGTAAATGTGAGAAAGTGTGGAGGGAGGGGTGGGACATATAGGAATCCTCTATATTTTTTTGTAACATTTATGTAATTTAACGCTTCTTTAAAAACAATAAAAGCAATCAATCTCAGTTTCTATTTCTATATATATTATTACTTAAGGGTTCTTCTATTGTTGATTAGGCACCAATTTGAATATGTTGTTTTCTAACTGAATAAATATCAATTCATGCGTGCCATCTCATTGTCTTTACCACTAAGGATCATAAATTTTGTGTTTATTGACCATAATACTGGTGATGACTTCATCCAGAAAAAGGATAAATGTATTTTCTTGCACTAAAAGTCTACTGATTATTTAATGGAGAGTATGGCATGAATATGTTTATTGAACACGCTTATTTTTATCTTTTTATATATCTATATAATTTTGAAGAAATAGACAGTTGACTGGAACATGTTTAGATCTTTTCCACTTGATCCACCCAGGAATATTTTATTCTACCATTGCTATATTGAACACAATTACACTTGTCCTCAAGTCCTTTTGGCCACCTCTTCTTTATATTAATATGTTTCTTTCATGGCTTCATGTTTTGTTCTACTCTGTGGCAAAGAATAGAAACATTACCTCCACACATACTTTTACAAACAAGAAAATTTGCAGTTAAAATTTTTCAGAGAAGGAAGCACAAAATACCCTAGTGGTCTAGTGGATTGCTCAAACCCAAATGACAAGGTCAGCACTTTTCCTATAGTCATTGGTTGTTCTGTGGTTTAGGACAATATCTTGAGTAGTTCTAAATGTACATCAGGAGCTGCTTCTCAAATACTGAGCAGTTAAGGATGCACTACTTTGTTCCAGAAGCATAGGGACACTGCATTCATTCTATATTCTATTTGACACTTGGGTTAATTGTTCTCCATCAGCATGGGTTTCAATGTGGAGAGTGGTAGGCAACAGACAATAGAAAAGAATCTTGAATAATCAAATCTCACTGCACTGCATATTGATGGTTCAATCTAGTATAATGTACCTAACAAAATTCATACACTACACTTAAAATTGTTTTTATCAATTAATACACATCTCAGTAATGTTTGAGAGTTCCCTTTGCTCAACTTCCTTATTAATACTTTATATTGTCAGCTCTTTTAAATGATTCTTGTGTTCTTAGTGTATGCAACTGTGTTTTAAATTTCAATGTACTTTAAAATTAATTTACATTTTCTATTGATGTGTACTTTTCCCCAGTTTGTTAAAAACAATTTTCAGTTTTTCTGTATCTTTTGAGGAAAAGAAATTCTCAATTCTAATATAATCAATTATTTCCATAGTAGTTTTAATTTTACTTCTTATATGACATACACTTACCAGGCTGGTATTTAGACATTATTCAATGTTAGTCTCTAAAGCCATTATGGTGTTGACTTTCATATTTATTCCTTATTCAATATTACGGGTGCATGTTGAGAGATAGAAGTGAATTTTTGTTATTATCTATGAATATCAACTGTTCTAGAACCATTAACTGAAAAGTACAAATTTTTGAAATTATACTATCACTATCACATTTGTCGTATAATGTGTTCCCAAATTATCAATAATGAGTACTTCTGTATCTGTGCTCTTTATTCTGTTGCATTGGATTCTTTTGTTTATTTCTGCATTCACACCACTTATATTCAAATGAATATAATGCAAATTATGTTTGAGTTATAATTAAAACTAAATAAATATGTATATAGTTCTTGACATGCTTCAAGGAATGCACATGGAAATCATTGAATTTATATGAATTTTTAAAAATTGCTATTCTTTCTTAAAATGTCATTCAATGCTTTAGGGAAACAATTCTTGGCAGGTGCCATGTATCCATTAAATATTGGATAATATTATTTTTATGCATAGAATTTTGTATTTAGTAAGAATTAAAACCAAGTGGCTTTCAGCTAAAGAGATCAATTTATTTGGTATGTGTTTCATATGATTGTTTTATTATTGGATGGAAATTTACACCTTTTAGGGAACCCATATTCAATATTGATGAAATTATAATCAATATATTCCAGAAGTTAAGTCCAATTGCAATTCAAGTTATTGATACTAACTTTAAGAACATGAATAATTATTATTGAATATTAGATCACTTTTTTGAAAAATGCTGTATCTTCATGGGGAGATAATGATGGACAACAGCCATTCCAGGGAATGGAGAGAATCTGCAGCTGAAGGCAGGATTGACCCATGCATCTTATCCATGGGATATAAGACTCCTCTCAATTGGATGTGGAGTGGACATTACCATCCCAGACTCCTCAGGTTGGGGGAAGAGCTATGGACTACAGTGGACTTACTGGTATTCTATTATAGACATATTGTGAATCAAGAAATGGAAGAAATTACAACATTAATGTGGAGCCAGTGGCCACTGGATGCTCTGGTGGCAGAGAGAGGGAAAAGCAGTTGTAATACAGGGGCATTTTTGGGACTTGGGATTTGTCCTGAGTGACATTGCAACGACTGATATAGGCCATATTATATCATCATATAACATGCAGAACTGTGTGGCAGAGAGTGTGGTCTACAAAGTGAACTATAGTCCATGCTTAATGGCAAAGCCCCATGATATGTTTATTTGTTGCAGGTGATCTCCCCTACTAATGAAGGATGTTTATGAGGGAGGTTGTGTGAGGTGTGGGAAGTGGGGCATATGGGAATCCCTATAATTTTTGTGTAACATTTATGTAATCTAAGTATCTTTAAAAAAATAAAAAAATATATTTAAAAACAGAATGCTGTATCTTTCTAAATTTAATCATTATTCACCAAGGTACTTTAGCTATATATTTTTAATTGAATATGTAAGAATTTATTATATTCCAAATCACATTTAGATTTCAAAGAGTATTCATAAAATATTCTTTATATAAACACCCCGTGCCCTAGGATTGAACATGTTTATATCTCTTTTCATAACTTTCTTCCATCTTAGAGATAATCACTCTCACGTTTAGAAATGCAGGGTCATTGCATGTGTATATGCAATTTTATAAATACAGCCTCATGTGTTTTATTATTCAAAATATCCATGATCTTTAGGAGATGACCCTCTTTGCCGTACTCTTTTTAAGAGAAGAAAATAGAGTTCTGGTTCATTAATAGAAGACTGGTTTACTTGATATTCTTTTACCAAAAAAAATTTCATGAAAACTAAGGAGTGTGGGTTTAAGAGTCAACTTATGAGAACTTTCAAAAATAACATCTTTTCACTTTGCCATGTAAACCTGTACCATCCCATATGCAACCTGCTCCAATAACCTGGATATAAAATGTGGGCATTGAATGTACTTCAAATCACAGCCAACACAAAATGAACATGTGCTTTAAATGGGAAATCTTTGTTGTTCTCAGCACTGACTTAACGTGTTTGGGTTACTGCATCACAAATTACTCTTAGCTTGCTAATACAATATCACATGATTTTCCAAGCAACTGTACCAATTTATATAAACTCACAAGCAATATTTCCACATATCCTTTGCTCTGCATCCTCACCAAAAATTAATATATTTAGATTTTTTAAAATCCAAACTTCTGAATATGTGGCAGTAAAATGTGCATACACTTTTTATTTTTCTTTAAACCAATGCTGCCAAATATACTGTCATTTGTTAAAAAAATGAAAAGATTTCTGTGCTTCATCTTAAAATTCCTTTCTAGAACTTAAAATTTGTATGTATTTTTAAGAGTTGATAATTTTGTTGTATGTAGAACTGTATGTACCCCAGAAAAAAACTTTTCTTAAAGTTAAGGCACTACTGTGGGTGTGAAACCATTAAAAGTAAGAAACTTTGATGAGAATACATAAGTTAAGGTGTAACGTTCCACATTCAGGTGAAGTCATCAACCTATTGCCAGAATGCTTTATGAGCATAATGAAATTCAGATGCAGGGAGAAAATTCCACAGAAGCAAGCTGAAATAAATGAAACCGGGAAGAGAAAGAAGAGTCCAGATGCAGTCATGTGTCTAGTCATGTGATAGAGGGCCCAAGGATCTCCATCAGCCATTCTTAGGGAAGAAAGCATAACCCTGATGATGCCTTGATTTGGACATTTCCCTGTACTCTGGCCATAAGCAAATAAATTTAAAATTTTTAAGCTGAAATATTTCATGGTATTTGGTTTAAGCAGTCTAGAAACTAAAACAGAAATCTAATTATGTGACCTTGCATTGGTTCTAGAGAAGAAATAAAATTATTTAATGCAATCAACTTCACAAGTATGATTCCATTAAATGTACTTTTGCATATTTTCCTCCTTCTCTCTCTTCTTCCTGCTTCTAGTCCTCCTCCACCCTCTAAAAATTTTCTTCAAGCTTCTGAAGAAATCTTAAAAATTACTTTCCCTGTTTATCTCTCATAGTCACTTCATACATGTAGTATCACAAGAAAGGGCATTTGGACATTCAAGAGTGGGATACTTGATATTTCTAATGATTTATTTCACAGATTTAATTCATATATTTCCAGTTAAATTTGTATTTTAAAAAATTCTGTCTCTCAATTGAAATGAAAGAATATGTCTTTCTTAGGAATATAAAGGTAATTTTTATTTGTAATAATTATCCCCAAATTCATGTTTTCTCTTTCTTACCAGATATTGGCTATCCTAATTCAGACATGTTGTCATGTCTCTATTTTATTCTACTTTCCAAAGTTACCATTTTTGTCTTTAGTTCTGAAAATTTTCCACACAATCATTTCCTGTCCTGCATTTCATTTTTTTCAACCATCATATTTGTAAACTCTGAGACATTTATTGTTTTCTCATTATCCCTTTGTCTTTTTACAATGAATCCTTTTCTTCCTTCCTTATATATAAATATATCATTCTGTATTTAAATGTAGTATTTTAATGCCTTTTCATTTGCATAAAACATTTTTCATAGTTATGTAAGAAGATAAAGATGTATTTTCATTTGTGCTTATATCATTAAAATACTGCACCTGAAATGTATTTCCTTGTATAAGAAAGGAATGTGGCATGATTATGGGTTTGCTGTGATTTGGGGGTTTAAAGGAAACCATGACTGCAGCAATTCTATTTGTGTAAATTGTAAACTGGCAAATTGACTTGAAAGAAATGTTTAAGAGAGCATCTGAGAGTTCCATAAATTCCAGTGGAGAAAGTTTATTAAATAATCACTAAAAAAAAAAAAGCCTCATTAGTCCATTTTTCTTTTTCACTTTCTTTAGGGTAGTGTATGCTGCTCTTTGAAATATGTATGCATACCTGATGCCCACATGCAGGTATGATGATTCAGTATGCTTATTTAGTCACATCAGTTTACAACTTCTCCCAAGCATTACACAATCTCACCCATATATTTTAACCCCTTAAAGTTATTTTTAACTGTTTGTTCTATGTTACAGGTAGCATAGTATTTCAAATAACCTAGAAGAAATGTATCAATTACTAAAATACTATAATCACAAATGCCAGCAGACACACAGTTACAAAGACTTACAGAAACATACATACTTGTAGATACAAGAGATAGAGAGTGATTTAAACAAATGATAAATGTAGGAGGTAGCTGTATGCAATAAGAATCTGTGACCTGGAAATGAGCATGGAATTAAATTTTATTGTTCCAAATGAATACAATTATTATATAAAAATCAGTAATATAGCAAATGACAAAGTAAGATAAACAATAAACATGCAGAAATCTGAAATACAAAGGTAATTTTTCTAGACCATTTACAATATTTATATAAAATTCTAAAGATATATAATAAATTGGTAAAATTAATAATGGTATAAACTTAAATTATTCATATTTATACATTGTAGTCTTGTATGTACTTACTCAATACATATTCTTCTCACTTCAGAAATATTGCCTTGGATTTTACTAAGCAATTAGTATGTAAATAACGTGGATAAATGATAACTATGAAAAAATGGCCATCTCTGCTTTCAAAATATTTCTTTAAAATAGTTTATTTTCATGCCAACTTCAAAAAATTGCATTATTTTCTCAATTTTCTAAAAAATCTATGTCATATATTTATTATATGATCGTATTGTCCAACTCTTTAAAATGACATTGTTAAATTACTAATTTGGTAAATCAATATACACTTTGCAAAGAAATGTACTTTGATGACTTATTATTTGTGGCAGTGTATAATGCTTTCTTTTTACCCTGATACATTTTTTTTTCATTCAAATACATTTAATTTTAAAGCTGTATTCTTTATTTCCTCAGTTTAAGATTATCCTGAGGAAAATATTTTAAAATGTTTCATTTTCTGAAGCAAAAGCTGTCTGCATTCTACAGGTTTTGCTATATAGAATTATTTTTTTTGATGTTATGCATGTTTATTTGTAAGTTCACAACTTTTACTATACACTTACTCTTTATGTATATACATGTATGAATGATATAATTCATTAAAAACAAATATTAAAAAATATTGATGATGGACAAGTTTCATTCTAAAAAACAAGGAGCATATCCAACTGCAAGCAAGACAGATTCTTCTATCTACTCTAAAATATCTTTTTTTGTTTGTTTGTTTACATAAATGTTATTTGTTTTATGTATATATATATATATTTTTTAAAGGTGCCTAGATTACCTAAATATTACTCAGAAATTACAAGGATTCCCATGTTCCCCACCGCCGACACCTCCAACAACATCCCACACCACCATTCCTCATCCGTGTGGTACAACACCCGCAATGGATATACACATCCTGGGGCCTTGCCACCGAGAATAGACCACAGTTCACATCACAGACCACACTCTCTCCCACCCGGTTCTGCATGGTATATTCTGATGGAAAATGGCCTACATCCGTTGCCGCTTCGCCACTCAGGACAAACCCCAAAGTCCCAAAAAAACCCCAGTATTTCAACTGCCCCTCCT